>JANAVB010017998.1:14044018-14318710 GCA_029216955.1 Iris pallida
GTTTGATTAAATTTTGATCTATAAAATCCTACGTAGAGCCTGCATGACCCTCTCGACTCTCCATTAATTAGTTTTTAATGTAGTCTAGTGATCGGTTTAGAAAATCGATCTAAACTTTGGGAAAAAACTATTTCGAAAATAGTTTCTATGTACCCCAAATACCCATGTTCGTGCCCAGTTTCCAAGAAAACCGTTTACTATTTTGCATTATAATTAAACCAATTTAGAGACAACATGTAAGGCTTCCTAACCTATTTTGTATATTTAATTTTCATGAATTATACGCGGAGAAAACAGATTTCAAAATCGAGATTTTATCAATTATTTTTGAAAACTTTAAAATTCTTCCGAACCAACGTGCGTTCCGTCAATCCGGACGATGTGGTCGCGAACCGAAAGCATCGAAAGGTGCGTAACAGCTTCGTGGATGTGTGGGCTTTGACGGAATTCAAATTGGTCGCATGTGCACGACGAATTTGATGCGTATCCGTCAAAATTTACCGTATCGGCCCCTGTGCAAATTTCCTAATTATTTTGTGCACGTTCGTCAGATCGAGGCAAAACTTATGCCAACAGGACCGTATCATTTTTCTGGTCCTGTATGCCAGGTTTGGTCCGATTCTGAGACAGTTGATTGGATCACCGTTTCGCGGGCCCTACGATCCAATTCAACAGGTGATTTTGTGCACGGCCCACCGGAATCCAAAACTGGACATATCATTGTGTTCGTCTCATCAAAACAAATTCGTAGATATATAGTTTGACGACTTTAGAGACCATTGACTCTGGCACGCTTTTCGGTGCAAAGCGGGTCCAACGGCGGATACCGTTTTGGCCTAAAATTACCGTTTTGCCCCCGTGTCCAGAATTGGACTTAAGAACAAGCAATCCTAGCTAATTTGACTATTTTGAGAATGTTGGCAATATTTGTTTCAGCTTTCGGAGACAGTTGTGATGACTTGGACTTCGTGGCTTATCAGTTGACTATATAATTGTTGAATCTGCGTGCAACCTCCAGACAAGATACCTTGCCTCCCTCTACAGCTCATTATTCATGCTTACAGTTCCTTTACTTTATGTATGCTATCGGTTAGTTCTCTGGATGTTCATGATTTACATGCCTATTTAGTCCCTATATCCTTATATGTTATCAGTTAGTTATTTCAGTTTTCTTGATTTGCATGCTTTACTTTAGACAGTGTTTACTGGTTTATTAGTCGTGTTCTTTTATCATTATCATGTTTGACTGGATGTCGTGGTTCTACCGGATTGGTTCCCTCTCATACCTTGTCGTGAGTCGTAGCGTGTCATAGGATGTGTAAGTCATAACGAAACTGCTATACCTTGTATTGTGAAGCTAACCTGCGAGTCCACACTAGGGACGAGGGTTAGTAGTCATTTGTTCATTGATTCTTGATGCTAGCCTGCGAGTCCACATTAGGGACGAGGGTTATTAGTTATCTGTGTCTTAAGCTAACCTACGAGTCCACACTAGGGACGAGGGTTAGTAGTATATGGTTCATACCTACGAGTCCACACTAGGGGCGAGGGTGATGCTAGCCTGCGAGTCCACACTAGGGACGAGGGTTAGTAGTATATGGTTCACACCTGCGAGTCCACATTAGGGGTGAGGGTGATGCTAGCCTGCGAGTCCACACTAGGGACGAGGGTTAGTAGTATATGGTTCACACCTGCGAGTCCACACTAGGGACGAGGGTGATGCTAGCCTGTGAGTCCACACTAGGGACGAGGGTTAGTAGTTGTTCAAACCTGCGAGTCCACACTAGCACTACAACAAATATGGCCTACAATAGCATGTACAGAACGCTATAGAAAGCCTTCTATAGCATATTCTGTCTGCTATAATCGCCCACGCTATAGTATGTCCAGACATGTGAACGCTATAACATTATAGCGTTCATGAATGCTGTAGAAGGTTTATAGCGTTCGTGTATGCTGTTGATGGTTTATAGCGTTTATGAATGCTATAAATACTTTATAGCATTCTAGAACGCTGTAGATGGTTTATAGCGTTCGTGAATGCTGTGGATTACTTATAGCGTTTATGAATGCTGTGGATTATTTATAGCGTTTGTGAATGCTGTGGATGATTTATAGCATTTGATGAATTGATTGTCATGAACGCTATAGATGGTTTGATTTATTATAGCGTTCATCATATGCTATCGTGGTAGCAGCAATTTAGACGTTTTGAGTGCTATAAACCTACTACAGAATTTCATATTATTTCATATCTGCTACAGAATTTCATATTTCATAACATGTTTTATATCACATATAAATAACCATAATCGCAAACAATTTCAATCGCAACTTGCATTTCGATCAATCAAGATATAGGAAAGATTTGCCAAAATATGAAATGTTTTATTAGAACATTCAAGATATACAAAAAGTAGTAGTCATTAAAACATTCAAGATGTAGAAAAAGTAGTTGTATGCCAAAATAAACCATTCTATTTACAAAGTATCTGTAGTCCAAAATAAACCATTCCATTTACAAATATCTGTAGGCCAAAAAATAGCTCGATCGCCTCTTTCCTTCTAGCAGCTATCCACAACCATCAAAACAATATACGCCAACCTACACAAAATTGAGAAGAAAACACATTATGATATAAAAAAATAATACAGAAATATTTGACACCATGAAATGAACTAAGAGATATCTAGCAGATACCTAGCAGTTTTTATAATAGAGTACATAGATAAAAAAAATAAGATAGCAATTACAAAAGAATTCAATTAGTTTGTGAGAACTGCGGCCTAGTGGACCAGCATATATAAGTTCTCCTCCGGGCTTCATGAATGTATAAACACACACAGAAATGTGAATGTATAAACACACACAGAAATGACATGCTAATGTGAATGTATAAACACACACAGAAATGACTCTAGCAGTTCGGTATGCCAAAAGAACTAAGATGCTCAAGCTATATTTCTTCCTGATAATAATCCTTGATTTCTTACCCAATTATCTATTAGAGATGGATTAAAACATAGATTGAACTTGGACAATTCCTAGAACACACCACTTGTTTTAATCAGAGAATTTAGAACGCAATTTTGTATAATAAAGAAAGAAAGCAATAAAGACTGATCCCAGACGTAGCTAGCACACAGATAGCTGACCTTTGCAACACAATATTCTCCACAAAAGAGGAACAAAAGATTAAATGATGAATATTTGTTCAGTCACAGAACCTTAGCCTTCCATCCTAATATCATAAACTCTACTTTGAACCTTAGCCTTCTATCATCTATTCTACTATATAATAGAAAAACTTAGATGGTGAAACTTTTGAATTCCGAAAATACCCTTACATACTTATACTAATTAAAAATAGTTCATTAATTTTAATAAGGATAACTTAGTAATTAGGAAGACTACCCTTTGGTCTTTCTAAAGAGATTTCCTAAACTAATTAAGAAATGTTAAAATACGTGCAAGGCACGTGCACGTATGCTAGTATATATACAACAAGAAAGGACTGCAGACCACATTACTCACATCAACATAGTAGAAACATATTCATGCTACAAAACCAGTATGTCTCATGTACCTGGAAATAGTCTAGCCGGTATATGTATAAAGAGAAGAAAGGACATCACGAATATGCAATTCTGGAGCTACTTCCGAAAGCCTAAGAGAACGATCCTAGGCTAATATCATGAAATATAAAACCACAATATGCACGCTTATAATAGGCTACAAACTTCACATAAAGTAACCAGTCACATAACATGAGCCTGTTGCACATGAAATAATAGGTTAGCCAATCTTACCGCACAAAGAGACTACTGCTAACTGGCATTTGAGAAGGTTTTCAACATCTGCAGAATCTGGAACTCGGAAAGTTCTATAATTCATAATATGAGGAAACTTTTGCATTATCTGAGGAATTTTACAAGGAATAGATGGCCAACAAGTCAGAATGAAATATTTCTGAAGATAATATCCAGCAAGAACGAAAGTATATTAATTCCAAATAATGACTTCTGAAAAAACTAATAATAGCAAGTACTAAGTTATATATCAGTCAAAGATCATTAGCTCACAGATCCAGGAAGACCACATTGTGCTGGTTCTAGCTGGATTTTCACATCCTGACCTGTTGATGAAAAGATAAAATTATGATCAGATCTAAAATGCAACCACGTCAAATACATGCTGAGGAGTCATTAGTAAGGACACATCTTAATAATAATACTAATAATAATAATATTATTATTATTATTATATTAAAGTAAGCACATTTTTCATAAGCTAGCGGAAAATGTCTTGGAAGTAAGACAACTAAAAGGAAAGGGTTGTTAAACAAAACAAAAGAAAGAAGAGAGTACAAGCTTGTTGGGAGTGAACTTGAGATAACAAAATGGACAATAAAAATTTGAGTTTTTGTTACGATAAAACGATTTAACTAAAAGAACTAATATATCACTGCCCAAGCAACTGTAATTCTGACCTTGGACACCCTCATCAGTAAGAAATAAGTTAGCGTTTCTACTGGCATAGAGATGCACAGAAGCCTCATTATCATCAACATTCCATGCAATGAGAGATTTGGTAACCCAATATGCCCTTGCATATGATAAAGAATCCTGCATGCAAAATTTGAGAATAAAAATGTAAATCTATAGGGCCTAAGGAATCCTGCATGGCTAAGATAACTGAAATAACTCCTAATCCAGAATCCAGGCAGCTCATGCACATGAGAGGTCATGTCAGATAATGTAGTTCAAGAGTGAGTAGCAGAATGCACATAAAGCAGCTATTTAATGAAATATTAGTATCATGCTCAAAACATAGCACATCAGATAATGGTATAATTCAAGAACAGCAATCTTATAGGTTAAAAAAAGAACCTAGTTATGAAAAATAAGATAGAAATTAGAAATAGGTACAGAAATTGGGTTTTCATTCTATAGCTTGACGCGAATTAATAATAACCATTGGGGTATCCACCAGTTGCCGCAATGTTTGTTTCACAAACAACAGATTCATAAGAGTAAAAAAGATGCATTAGAAATATGCTTTCACTTGTGCAATCCATTAAAATTCAATAATATCCATGTGTGGATTGGTAAATCAGTAAAACCCTAAAATTAACAAAATCCTCAAATCAACAAAACCCTAAAATCAACAAAACCTAAAGCCATTCTTGGTGGATTGGTAAATCTAGAACCCTAAAATCAGCAAAACACAACAAATGGTGGAATTCTAACAACAAAAATTCGAGCTGCTTTTTTGGCAGGCACTCTCTTCTCTTACTGCATATGAACGAACAAGTTAACCAAAATGAAGAAACTCTACTTGAGGAAGACACAAAAGAATCTAATTGCATAGCATATTTGATATTTAACCTAAAAATAAATCGAAGAATTTGTGCTGCTAATACCTTTGTTGTGGCAACCTTTACTTCAAGGCCTACCTCCAAGAGCATATTCATAAGTGCATACAGGTAACCAAATAGAGAATATACAAATGAAGAATACCTATTGAAAGTACAGAGTTGAGAAGAGACGTCAGGTTGATCTCAAAAGCATCAATATATGGACGGAAATTCGAGATTGAAGGACTTTTCAACCGTAAGCCAACTCCAAGCGGCACCGCATAAAGATACGGTATAGGAGACAATGGATTATATTCATAACTCATATCTTTAGGACAGGGGAACCAAATTTAAGTTGGAACTTGTAGTACTTCCTGATGCTGGTGTAATGTTTTGAGGCTGACAGAACTGGATTAAATTCGGCTGGTTCATATTTTCACACATAGGATTCCCATATATCATGGACAGTTTATAAAAATAAGATATAATTAAGACCAACAATAAAAATGGAAAGCCAGTAAAATTAGTACAAAGCACTTGATAAGACACCATGGATACAACATTCAAGCATATCAAATAATATCAAAGAAAGCAAAATAAATATCAATAACCCTAGCTATGCAATATCTAGATTCTTCAGATGCAAAAGTCCATAAAGGCAATTAGAGAAATAATTACGAAAGATAGACCTCATACCTCAATTATAAGTAGAGTTGTAAGGTTGAGAACTGACATTAATATTAAATATGATCAAAGAAAGGTTTTCTAGGATGCAGATAAACGGAGAGGCTCGCAAACTCGACTCATGAGCCCACGACCAATATATATGGAATAGGTAATTTCTATGGTCCCAGGGTAATCGAACTCCACCCGCCACTCTCAGGACCTAAATCACCAAACTCAGCCACTAGTTATAACTCTTTGACGACAATATATATAGATGTATATGCCACATGCAATTGGTAATTTTTATCCGTTTGTGTGTGCAGGCATGTGCTTTAAACGTTAAAGCTCATATCCATCCAACATACACAGACGCATAAATATGTATACCACATGATAAAATCATAAAAGTATAAACAATAACAACTATACTAAAATATGCCATATCCTAACATGTGAAAAGTTCTAGGATGACAGAAAATAAAGATGCTTAGTAGAGAGATGGTCACATAGTGTACCGTTTAGCATGAATTCATAGACCAACGGCTGCAATACATACAAAAAATAAAAACATTTGATGAAACAAAGTTCCTCTAGCAAACATCAAAGATCATATACTTAGAAAACCTCTAACAAACTTATTATACAATAGAAATTGGTTGACAAAATATTAAAAACTTACCCAATTTAGAGTTAACATATAATGCTTTTATATTTTCTTAACCATATCTAACTCAACAAAATTCTACAATTAGAAGATAACAAAAAACAACTATTTTTATCTCAATAATTGTGTCAATCCACTTAAATACCACATTCATTTCCCAAATGAATAGAATTCTAGGTTCATTAGTTTTGTTTTGATTAATGAAGACTCCAAACTTTACACAACATAATGTTTCAGAAAATATTATGCAACGTATTGCAAATAAAAGGTGCATTTATTAGAATACGTCCCCAAAACTCTTACAAAAGAATGTTCCTAAAATTGTTTTTCCACATCTGAAACTTTGATTGATTAGATATATGCTTCAAATTATATATCCTTCAAATACATTTAGAAGGCCACCATGTCTCGGTTGAAATTAGCAAGGTGAATACGGCTCTTATTGCTTCATGGCCTTGCAAGAGTGGATACAAATTCGTAACTGTAACCATCTTCCAACAAGAACCTAGTGTTAAGTAGCCGTATGATAAATATCTTATATAGGTCTAAAAGATCTTATTGAAATATCTTATAAACCTAACAATTATATTATATATTATGTATCTTTTTTGTATCAAAGATGGAGACAAAATGTCAGTTATCCCGGATTAGACCATAACCACCACAACAATAAAGCCCATCTATTATTGTTTGGAGATTTCATTCTCCCGGAAACTGAAAATCACAGCATAATTTCTGATCAATTTAAGGTGGAATTGGTCCAATGAAAAGTGTGAAAAGCAATTACAAAAAGTTGGAAAGAGTGGGAATAAAAAAATTATTTAGGAGAACTTCTTGCATTTTCTATTCGACTTCCTACCAAAGAATGGGGATGTGAAAACCTGAGTTTTAGGGATACAGGGGTGAGAAGGCGATAATCGCAGGGATGAGCAAACGCTTCCACGTAAAATGATGGTAGTCATGATGCCATTTACATACATAACTATGAACTCAACGAAGCTGCAACTTAACTCCTCAAATAGTTGTAGTATATATCAAATTTTCTCATCAATTTACTAACTAAACTATGACCAATCTTGCTTAAGATTTAAAATCGAAAGTGGAGATTTTGTTTCTCTGCCACCAATTTTTTAAAAATGGTTTTTTTTTTTTTTGCATACCACAAATCCAAAATCAGCAAGCAGATAGGGAAGGGGCAAGTTCTCAACCAAAAAGAATCAGCCACCTGTGCTTGGGTGGAGGAAGACAATGGTCTCCTCCATCATTGCTCGGGTCGCCGGTGCACGCGTCGAGGTCGATGCTAATAGCTGTGGTGCGAACAAAACTCATATTTTTTAGATTTTGGAGAGAAAAACGAAAAAGGATCACAGAGACAAAATAACCTTCTTTCTGGACGTCGATCACGGTCTCCAGAGGAATTTCCTGTAGGGACATCCGGCATCTTCATCCTGCATGTGCTGGCGACATTGGAAGGAAAGGAATCGAGCAAATGACAGAGAATTAGGGTCAGGGTTAGGGTTTTGAAGGGGGCTTAGGAATTCTCTCACCTTGACTTTTCCCTGGCGACTGTGACAGCGCCATGGAGATCCCCGACCTTCCCTCCGGCGACCACAAATCCGCTCCTGCAGGAACTTCTCTAGCGAGGCGGTGAGGTTGGTGACGGCGGAGGCTTGGCTCAAAATGGCATCTAGATGAGGGTGGTCGTGGGAATAAGGAAAGTCCCCTAGCTCGGCCGTTGAGGAAGTTGTGGGGCTAGAGGATGCCCTTTCCCTGGTTGGCATACCTGAACGAGGAGAAGAAAAAGGAAAAAAATTGAGGTTAGGGTTTCTGAAGGGAGGGTGAGAGCGTGTGTGTGTGCGAGAGAGAGAGAGATAATGGTGAAAAAAATTGTGGGGATAGGGATTTTGGTGTAGTGGAAGTGACTACGCCCAGATCCCTTATCGCGCGGGCTGAAATGCAGCTCCAAATTTTTGGCAAAATTTCAAGCGGTAAAATAAAAAAGAATTCTACAGCATTCAGAAAACGCTATAGATAGATATTTTTATACCACTACAGAAAGAACGCTATTGTTGATAACATTCTATAGCGAGGACACTTGAACGCTATAAAAACTGCTATTGTAGGCCATATTTGTTGTAGTGTAGGGGCGAGGGTTTGAGTATTCGATTGGTCATCTATTGACATCGTGATATCGTGTCCTCTTGTTTCTTCTCCAGCAGTTCGTTTATGTATAGTGGTTCTTCCAGTCGTGCATAGTCGTGTTTTCATGTTGATTGGTCTTTTTCCGTTTATTTCTTGTATTTTCTTTATTGCATGATAAACTGCTAGATAGGCATATTTTTATGTATCTTGCTATGTCCCCTGAGGACCTGATGATCTCTTCAGGTTTAGCGATTGCATGGAGTTAGTTAGCAGAGCGGGATGGTAGAGGATTATGATGCATGATACAGGTATTTGCTTGTGATATTTCTTTATTATCCACTCGTGCTTCATATTCCATACCATGATATACTCTGCTTATTTATAGACTCATATCATTCTTGGAGTCTAATCGAACAATATGCTAATGGGCTGCAGACCATGTAAAACTCCTAAATTTTTACTATATTTTTATTATTAAATTTGGTACTGATTATTTTTTTTGAACGACGCGTAGTCGTATTGTACGTTGTGCGCAAACAACATATTTCGTAATTACTCGTCGAGAACGAATATGGACGAGCGTACATATTTTTAGAAAAATATTTTAATTTTAATTTTTATAGTACAAAATAATTTTTATAAATACTTAGCTATCATGCAAGAATTGCTATTTTGTTCTTTTCATTTTAAAGGCCTTCAACTACTAATAATAAATAATATTCTTATTGTATACTAGAAAAATATATTTATGTAAATATTATTTATCATAATTATTTATTACCTTATTTTTAAATAAATAGCTAATTTTTGAAATTATTATTACTAGCATTTTTGGAAAAAACATATTTTTGAAATTATTGTGAAGATTTAAATTTTGATTTGATTCCATGGATGCATTTAAATAGTAAACTAATATCTATATTTGAAATTGATTTGATTTTAAACTAAGAGACTTTAATTTGATTTAAATTAGATTTGGATTGGATTTGGATTTTGATTTGATTGCTTTTAAACTAAATTAGGAAATATCTAAATTGGGTTTTAAATATCCTAATCCTTATCTTATTAGGAATTTCCACATCCTATAAATAGGCAGGTACTCCTCCAATTTATTTTATCTTCCACCAAATTGTCTCCACAAATTATTCCACCACAAATAGGTGTACCTCGTGTCGGTGTTCCGTCCATCCTCGTGTCAGCCGTGACGGCCTCGGGTCCAACCCCGGGTGTCATTCTAATATCTTATTCCATCATTTTACATATACAATATTCTCGCTCGTGTCGACAACCCCGACACAATACAAATTCCCAATTTCGATCCTCAAATGCCTAACCCTAATCCCCAAATCTTTAACCTAATTTCCAAGTTCCTAATTCCTAATCAAATCCTAACCCTACCCTGCCTTGTCGACCACCACGCCTCCATTGCCGCAGCAACCGCGACCGGCCTACCCGCATCCACTGCCACCGTCCTCCATCCCGCACCCAGATCATACCCATGTACCCAGCCACCCTCCATGAAATTCCACCTATACCAGCACCTCCCATCACCACCAATGCCTCCGCTCACCAGAGCCAGAACCACCACCGGCGTCCAACCGAAGCCCCAAACCCCCCGACGACAGCCGTGATCACAACCACAACCAACAACCCGGCCTACCAACACCAGTCACCACCACATCATTAAACCAGCAAAGAGAGATAAGGGAACCCTTACCTCGATCCGCCGCCCATGTTCGCCGGAATCCTTCGGCCGTCCCCCGCTCCTCCACGAACCGATCGCCATCAGCCTCTGCCCACACCAACCTCCAGGCACAACCACCATGGCCAAACCCCTCACATCTCCAGCCGCCCCGCCGAGATCCACCCGGCCGGCGCTCGGTGGGCGCGCTCGGCGACCCCCACGACCTCCATCGTTCGCCCTCCACACGCAGCGCCGAACTCAGCCCCGTTCGCCTATCCCCCGCCGGACCGCCTGCCTCCCCCGTCCCCATGTCCGGCGTGCTAGCCGTCGGAGGTGAGCAAACCCTCTCCAGCTCCGTCCCACTCTCTCACCCTCTCTTTCTAAAAGAAGCACCACTGCTTTTCTGCTTCCCTTTGATTTTTATATTTTTTTTCTTTGGGACAGCAGTGCTGTCATTAGGTTTAAAATCTATTATTACTATAATTATTATTATTAATATTAATATTATTATTATCATTAGTATTGATGTATTATTATTATAAGTATTAATGTATGTATGTAGTGTATTTTTATTAATTATTATTAATATCATTATTATCATTATTATTATTATTATTTTGTCTTAAAGAGAGAACAACAATGTGATTTTTCTATTAAAACTTTTTAGTATTTTTTGTAGTTTCACCTTTGTTTCATTAACAGTATTAATATTAACTCAGATATTTTTATTTACTAAGTACTGATATTATTTTGTTACTTAAATATTTATTGCTATCATAAAAGATCGATAATATTTTGCAAAATTTATAATAATAGGATTTTTGCCTATATTGATTTCAAATTTGGTTTTAGCATTAACTAATTTTCTAAAATTATTTTGTATTTATCCAAAACTATGTTTGAAAATATTGATTTGAGCTAAAATAATATTTATCTCTAAACATATTTTGACTAGTATAATATATTTTCAAGTATTATAAATATTTTCAAAAATAGTAAATGCATTTATTTCCCAAATTTCCTTCGGTTCTCCTCTTGTCCGTGACTAATTACCCCTATTTCCTTGCCAAATCAAGACTACCTTATGTCAAACCTAACTAAATTGACCCTTCTGGAACCAATGGAACTGACCGTGCCACCATCAGAGGTCTCCTTGTGTAGTTATTACACCAAAGTCGCAGTTCATGCCACCGTGATTATCGCAGCACACCAGGCGTACTACCAGGCAAGACACCTTGCCATTTGCTGTTTATTTATCTTAGCTCATATTTCATGCATTAGTATTATTTTCTTTATGCAAAATAAAATGTGATACATGGCTTAACCTGTTAGAACTTATTGTTCATTTATATTTTCTGTTGTGTATTATTTTCTTACAAATTAAACCTAGATTTAAGGGACCACCATGTGTGTTGCATTCATTGGCCTTGACACGTGGTAACACGAAGTTGTGTGTCGCATGTAGAACACAGAAGTGCATGATTGGCTGGCCACCAGTACGTACAAGCCGTACAATAGGAATAACCGCTAATAGAGGTTGCATGCTAGTTTGACTTAGCGGTTATAGTGGTTTGTGTTGTGGATACAACACAGTAGGTATTGGGCGGGGAGGACAATTCCTTAGCGTATGGGCTTCGATGCACTTTCCTTTGTGACCCGGATTCTCCGCTGGAGATACGGGGTTGTTGACCCATGATTACTGACGGCCACTGATGATTCTGCGGAACGTCATGCTCTTATTGATTGGGCCTCTGGTGCCCAAGAGGGGACTATGTCGATCCTATTTAGCCAGGGCCCATGCGTAGGAAGAATTGTTCTTAACTACATCTCACTTAGAACGGTAGGCTACCCTATCCGTTAGGTACGAGTACTTTTGGTTTGGGTACTTGTATCTGACCGTGACTTGGAACAATAACTTGTCGCGGATTAGTTCGTCACATCTTGTCCTTGTTTGGTTGTAGGTGTGACTTACTATTTTGATGAGAAGGTATTGAACCTTGTTGGGGTCCGGATACCATATTGGATTCTTAGCATAGAAAGGTACGTCACCATGAATTAGTTTACCATCTCCTGTCTTTGTTTGGTTGGGGGGATGGTACGCTCGTTCAGTAGGTGCGTATTGGACCATGTTATAATTCGATTTACTTATTTGTTTGAGCAATATTTATTCAGTTTATATGGCATGATATTATGTGTCGTGTTACGTCCCTCTGAGGACCTAGTTATCTCCCCAGGTGTGTGCTATTATCTTTCGCAGGTGTTTTAGCTCTTGCCGTGATCATCGCTATTTCCTCGAGGATGATTGCACTTGGATCGTCTTCGCTTCGCTCGCCAAACTTATTTCTTTCTCATGTATTTTCCTTATTTTGTTGGTAGTGGATTTGTCTCCGTCCAACATGTTGTATCAAGACAATTTATTTTCTTTATATGACATCTTTTATTCATTTATTTTGTGTGGATGAGATTAGTTGTGGTTTTACTGCATTTTACAGCTTATGTATTCATACGAGGATTCCATATATTGGTGTGTACTTCGTATGAATATAGCTAGCATGTCTACGTTCCTAGTCCTACGTATTTTGTGACTGGGGCGTTACAGACCACGACCCATACTTGTTCGTTCTTGTTCATTATTCATATTATGGATTGAGACATAGATTGCCTTTGCCATGATTTGGCAGATTACCCTAGCCATGACAGCGTTTACGTATTCGAGTCGGGCTGGAGCCCGCTTGATGCGTAGCTGGCTTGCTCGCGAGCTCGCGTCCGAAAAGCGGGTGAGGGTCGTGACAAGTTTTTTTGGTGGCCCATGCAGGTCAGAGCATATTGTACCGGTTATGTAACTGTACTGGTACGAGCCTGCGCAACTGACTAAACCCTTAGGAATCTCAATCCACACTGCCTTGAAAATTCTCCTAGAAACTCTCTACGTCCTTGAAAACTCCAAATTTGCTCTCGATTATACTTCCTTGTTGTCCATACCATTGATTCTCGTCCCTTTTATTTCGAGGTGACGAACGATCGTGCTGTCTAGAATCTATCAGAAATTCTTAAATTATAGTATAATATTGCATGATTATTGAGTTTTGGTTGTTTATAGATATGAAGGATTATAGTTGCCATATGCCTAGATATCTGTTGGTAGAATCGTTAGCAACTTGTTAGAAGACTTTAGTGACCATGTTTTAAGGAGTAGTGTGACCAAAGGTGGGTAGAAATCCTCATGTATTCGGAGTCATAAAATGACTAGAGGAGGTCATAAAATATTTTGGAGAAATTAAATTTGAGGAGATTAAGGTAATAGTAGACTTTAAATTTTAAGGAATAGTTATGAAAGAGAATTTCGAGGACGAAATTATTTTTAAGGTGGGTAGATTTGTAGCTTCCCTTCCCGAGAATTTTTGAAATAATCTTTTATTATTTATTTGTTTTAAATAGTTTTTTTAGATTTTTATAAAATAATTGTTTAGTTAATTAATACGGTAGATGACTTTAGCCATGGTTGAGTTTTGAAGTATCAGACGACTAGAAATCATGGCACGGATAGTGCAGTGGCGTGCCTTGACTAGTGTATTAGCCATACCAAGGAAAACTGAGCCATATTGATGCCCTAACTAGGAAAACCAAGCTAAGTTGCGACTTAACCCCCACCGATGAATTATTTATTTATTAATTAGATATATTGATTTTAGATGACCCGATTGTACCAACTTAGCCTGAACTGGGCCCGAACCGAATCCAAGCCTTTGTAGGTATGTAGTGAGACCAAAGACGACCATGTAGGCATATTTATGGGTGTACAAATAGTCCCTAAATTATTTTGAGTATTGATGTACATTTTTAATTATTTGAATATTTGTACAAAAATTAGTATTTTTATTATTAATATTGTTTTACCATATTTGTACAATTTTCTGGACCCGGATAAAGGTGAATAGTATGGATTCACCAAACCACCATTTAATTATTTTATTATTATTTTATTATTTGTGGTGATTAAATAGATATATTTATTCCTATTAGATATTATTAATATTGATTATAATTAGATATTTTATGGTCTATGTGGAATTTGTGGTATACATATATGTATAAATACCAGGACATATATGCTATATAGGCAAGTATATATATTTATAATTTATTGATATATATATATTTTTTATAATTTATATATATATATATATATATATATATATATATATATATATATATATATATATATATAATATATATATATATAACATATATATATGTATATATATATATATATTATTTTATATATATATATATATATTATATATATATATATATATATATATATATATATATATATATATATATATATATATATGTTATACACATATATATGAGGGTATGTGTACGTATATATATATATATATATATATATATATATATATATATATATATATATATATATATATATATATATATGTATGTGGATGAATTTATAAATGTATAAATATAGAAATATATGTGTATATAAATATAGATATATATGTGTATATAAATATAGATAAATGTGTGTATGTGTATATATATACATATATATATATATATATATATATATATATATATATATATATATATATATATATATATATATATATATATATATATTTTAATATATATATATATATATATATATATATTAAAAAATATATATATAATATATATATATATATATATATATATATATATATATATATATATATATATAAATGTACATGTGTGTGTATAGAAATACATATATACTAATTTCTTTTAGCAATTAAACCAATAATAGCAGCAGCCCGGGCCCGACTTCCCCAGGCCCACACATTCCAGCCAAACCGCTCAATCAGAGAGCCCGACCCCAGGCCAAGCCAGCAGCAGTTAATCCCAAGCCCAGCCAAACTTGGCTCAACCGAGCCCCAAAGAGTATGGATGTATATATATATACACGATCGGCAGAGTATATGTATCGAGAGAGATTCTCACGAAAAACCCTAAACGCCTGACCGCCGCACCACCCCGTATGACCACCCAGAGCCTCCCATAACGTCAGACGACCACCCCTGATGCCTGCACATCGGAGTTCGACGGCGGCGTTCGCCAGAAAAGCACGCACGATACGGGGGGCAATCGACAGCAGCAGTCAGGTAGCAATGTTCATCGACTCGTTTCTCGTATTATGTTCGATCAAATTTTGATCTACAAAATCCTACGTAGAGCCTGTATGACCCTCTCGAATCTCCATTAATTAGTTTTCAATGTAGTCTAGTGATCGGTTTAGAAAATCGATTTAAACTTTAGGAAAAACTGTTTCGAAAATAGTTTCTATGTACCCCAAATACCCATGTTTGTGCCCAATTTCCAAGAAAACCGTTTACTATTTTTGTATTATAATTAAACCAATTTAGAGACAACATGTAAGGCTTCCTAACCTATTTTGTATATTTAATTTTCATGAATTATACGCGGAGAAAACAGATTTCAAAATCGAGATTTTATCATTAAAACTGTTTTTGAAAACTTTAAAATTCTTCCGAACCAACATGCGTCCCGCCAATCCGGGCGACGTGGTCACAAACCGAAAGCATCGAAAGGTGCGTAACGGCTTCAGTGGACGTGTGGGCTTTGACGGAATTCAAATTGGTCGCTTGTGTGCGACAAATTTGATACGTATTCGTCGAAATTCACCGTATCGGCCCCTGTGCAAATTCCCCAGTTACTTTGTGCACGTTTGTCAGATCGAGAAGAAACTTGTGCCAACAGGACCGTATCATTTTTTTGGTCCTGTATGCCAAGTTTGGTCCGATTCTGAGACAGTTGATTGGATCGCCGTTTCGCGGGCCCCACGATCCAATTCAACGGGTGATTTTGTGCACGGTCCACCGGAATCCAAAACTGGACATACCATTGTCTTCGTATCATCAAAACAAATCTGTAGACATGTAGTTTGATGACTTTAGAGGCCCTTGACTCTGGCACGCTTTTCGGTGCAAAGCGGGTCCAACGGCGGATACCGTTTTGGCCCAAAATTATCATTTTGCCCCCGTGTCCACAATTGGACTTAAAGATAGGCAATCCTAGCTAATTTGACTATTCTGAGAATGTTGGCAATATTTGTTTCAGCTTTCGAAGACAGTTGTGATGACTTGGACTTCGTGGCTTATTAGTTGACTATATAATTGTTGAATCTGCGTGCAACCTCCAGGCAAGATACCTTGCCTCCCTCTACAGTTCATTATTCATGCTTACAGTTCCTTTACTTTATATATGCTATCAGTTAGTTCTCTACTTGTTCATGACTTACATGCATATTTAGTCCTTATATCCTTATATGTTATCAGTTAGTTATTTTAGTTCTCTTGATTTGCATGCTTTACTTTAGACAGTGTTTACTGGTTTATTAGTCTTGTTCTTTTATCATTATCATGCTTGACTGGATTTCATGGTTCTACCGGATTGGTTCCCTCTCGTACCGTGTCGTGAGTCGTAGCGTGTCATAGGATGTGTAGGTCATAACGAAACTGCTGTACCTTGTATTGTGAAGCTAACCTGCGAGTCCACACTAGGGGCGAAGGTTAGTAGTCATTTGTACCTTGATTCTTGATGCTAGCCTGCGAGTGCACATTAGGGGCGAGGGTTAGTAGTTATCTGTATCTTAAGCTAACCTGCGAGTCCATACTAGGGACGAGGGTTAATCGTATATGGTTCACACCTACGAGTCCACACTAGGGGCGAGGGTGATGCTAGCCTGCGAGTCCACACTAGGGACGAGGGTTAGTAGTATATGGTTCACACCTGCGAGTCCACATTAGGGGCGATGGTGATGCTAGCGTGCGAGTCCACACTAGGGACGAAGGTTAGTAGTATATGGTTCACACCTGCGAGTCCACACTAGGGACGAGGGTGATGCTAGCCTGCGAGTCCACACTAGGGACGAGGGTTAGTAGTTGTTCAAACCTGCAAGTCCACACTAGGGGCGAGGGTTTGAGTATTCGATTGGTTATCCATTGACATCGTGATATCGTGTCCTCTTGTTTCTTCTCCAGCAATTCGTTTATGTGTAGTGGTTCTCCCAGTCGTGTATAGTCGTATTTTCGTATTGATTGGTCTTTTCCCGTTTATTTCTTGTATTTTCTTTATTGCATGATAAACTGCTAGATAGGCATATTTTTATGTATCTTGCTATGTCCCCTGAGGACCTGATGATCTCTTTAGGTTTAGCGATTGCATGGAGTTAGTTAGCAGAGCGGGATGGTAGAGGATTACGATACATGATACAGGTATTTGCTTGTGATATTTCTTTATTATCCTCTCGTGCTTCATATTCCATACCATGATATACTCTGCTTATTTATAGACTCATATCATTCTTGGAGTCTAATCGAACAATATGCTAATGGGCTGCAGACAACGACCCAAACTTGTTCATTCTTGTTCATTATTCTTATTCTGGATTGAGATATAGATTGCCTTTGCCATGATTTGGCAGCTTACCCTAGCTGTGACAGCGTTTACGTATTCGAGTCGGGCTGGAGTCCGCTTGATGCGTAGCTGGCTTGCTCACGAGCTCGCATCCGAAAAGCGGGTGCGGGTCGTGACATCATGGCAAGGTAAGCTATAAATCTAGAGCTAGAACAAGACAAGTAAAATTGATCATGGCATGTACAAGAATCGAGAATCATCTATCTAAGTGTGTGAGTACTAGTTTCAACATGTGGCCGGCTTGGGTATGCACAAGGTCTAATGATCTGGCCAATCATACGTGGAATGTAGGATTGACTATTAAACAAGGTCTACAAGAATAAACATGGTGGATAATGACCACACATCTACGTAATGCCCCGCTCCGCACGGCGCATTACGCTGAAACGTTGACTCAGCGAGTCGCGTTGACCCAAAGGAATGTATCGATGCAAAACGATACGAGAGTTAAGTTGTCCCGAGCAACGCATCGAACTAAGTCGATGCGAAGAGTTACGTCGACCCGAGTAATGCATCGGACTATGTCGATGCGAAGAGTTGCCTTGTCCCTAAGAATGCATCGAGTGAATCGATGCGAAACGCCGCGTTGCCCCGAAGGATGAGTGCATTGAATCGGCTCGAAGATTCTAAGAAATCGAATCGACCAAGGCGCAAGTCCGAATCGAAGCAAGTATTGATTTTAGTTGGTTTCGTGTGCAGGTCATACTTTGACGGGAAGATATTAGAGGTCGATCTTTTGCAATATTTAGTAAGGGGTCCGCGAAATCAAATCGTCGCCTTGCGACGGGCTAAGACTTGGGCATGCTAAGGCGAATTGGGCGTATAACTCAACGAAGCACGAAGTGCTCAAATGGCTAAGTCAGGAGAGTGGCCGTGCAACAAAGTTAGGGAATCGAGCCGTATCGGCTCGGCGAAACGACGAAGGCATATCGACTCAAGGTGGGAGGATTGACTTCTTTTACTCCTTCATGCGATAAGTCAAATATATCATTGTATGCTAAAGTTAACCTATCGACGCCACGGGCGTGGCCGATCGGAGATGCAATCATAGTGTGAGTCGAACACTAAGTTAGAACAATTGAAATGAAACGTGCATCAATATGCACGAGTCGCTATGGGACATTGGATATCGCTAAGGCGAGCGCCTCGGTGCGCAAGCCGAAAGAACATGGGATAACTGTAATCGGCGAGTGCCTTAGTGCATGAACCATACCGTGCCTTTGATGCACGAGTTAGACGGCTAGAACATGGAAAGACAATAGGCGAGCGCCCTGGCGCGCAAGCCCCGAACATTGAATGCTAAGTTACAGAACATGGAAATATGGTCGGAACGTGCCTACGTGCACGGGATAATAAAAGATGGCTTCGTTGCGAGAGAATACAGTTGCGGTATGAATGTGGCGGAACTGTCGGATATGACATGTTGCCTCGAAAGGTGTTCGAGACCTTCGGGTCATTCGGTTGACGAGCATTGAGTTGAGGCACGATGCCATTGAATCATCGAAACGAAGTACGAAACGAAAGAACATAGAAAGCTAAATGGAAGAAATGCGAGACGATAAGTCTGAGTCTCGGACTCAAGACTATGTTTGGTTGTTTGAATTTAACTGTTGAATGATAGGGCGTTGCATGGTCGATTGGAATGGGCTCGAGATTAATGTGATATTAACTCGTGCACGAGTATCCCCCCAAACGGATAAATGCCGGAGGTCCCCGGAACCGATTTGGCCGCGGAGGGATGATAATCTTTGTAGGCGCACATCCTTAAACAAGATGGGAGAAGCTGCAAATGATGGCATGTAGCGGGAACGTTTCAGTTGTGTGGGAGGAGACCCAACCCGTGAAACGCCGGGCAGCCCAACCAAATAGTGAGAAAAGAAGGAGAGAAAAGAAAGGAACTCCTTTGGTCCATTCCGGCGCGGATACGCCAACGACCCGCATATAGCTAAGGAACGATGGGTTGAAAGTGTAGGCGCGTGTGCGTCCCGCATATAGATCCTACTTAGAGATGCACTATAACATGACAGGGATGGATCGAAGCGTATTCACCTTGCGTCAGTGCAAGGGACGCAAGGGCGAGTGCGTCAACTTGGTAAGTCACGCCACGAATCAAACACGAGATTGCTTGTTTGCTTGTCTATTCAATTCGATAACATGATGATATGATAACATGCTTTACGCTTTCGAAGATGTCATGAAATTGACCCTAAGGAGAACATAGCAAGATCATAAGCTAAGTTGCATGATTCAACATAAAGATTAAAATGTCGGTTTGGAAAGATGATCTTTGCTTCAGTACATGCGAGGACGAACGTACTGATCCCCCACCAGCTTCATGCAGGGTGCAGGGAATAGATTGCTCGCGGCGAAGCGTTGCTTGAACGTGTTAAGGCTTGGAATGCCGAAGCGCATTGAAGCGTGCTATCGCATTGACGCTCGGACTACGCAGCTGGATTGATGCGGCCGGGATATAGAAGGCATGATGTATGGAACGGTGAAATCCTTTGTGGGCAAGAGAGAACCTGAGTGTTGTAGCCAATCTGGCATATATTGTTAGGCTATCGGAAGCCATTGTAAATCTCAGTTTCGAATATCAATAAAGAGAATTGTTTCGTATACTCTGTTTTCCTATCGTTGTTAATATCGAATCAAAAGATAACCATTTGAGAACTTGTCATCTTGCCTTGCACGAGCGCAACTCCAGGCTCGTGCGGCATTACGCCCCCTGCGAGGACGATGATTCGGGTGATTTCGGGTCGGGGCGTGACAAATTGGTATCAGAGCTCTAGGCTCAATTTCCTCTGGACGCTCGCTTCATTACAATTCGAAAAGTTGCCCACCACCACTTGATATCACTCTTGACTCTACTCGATGCCACACTGGATGTTCCATACAATAAGTCTAATACAAATCGTGTAATTTTGCCGCATGTGTTTTGGAAATTACACGATGTTTGCTAAGAAAGTCGCTAAGGGTATATTGTATTGAATGCAAACGAGCCGTAAAAATGTTAGTTGCTGCAAGCGCAACAAATTGTGGAATACGATTTGAGATACTGTGGCAATGTAACATGTTGAATGAGAAATAAAATGATGCACGAAGTACAACGAGTAATGGTGAATATGCGTTAAAATGAAAGTGAGAAGTGATAGCCAATACCGATGTGTTAAACGGATTGTGCATTGACTTGTAAAGTCGAGAGTAATTCGTTGCACGAGATGCGGTAAATATCGGAAATAATCGTTGCCCGATGTGCAACACGTATTGGAAAGTAAAAATCATTGCACGTGGTGCAACGCATATCAGATTAATCGTTGCACGAAGTGCAAAGGAAATTGGAAATAAATCGTTGTACAAAGTGAAATAAAATGTCGAAAATAAATCGTAGCACGATGTGCAACGCGAGTCGAAAGTAAAATTTGTTGCACGGGGTGCAACGTATATCAAGATGAATTGTTTCACGAGATGCAACGTAAGGAAAGAATTGAAATCGTAAATCGATAGAACGAATCGTTCGGTTGCGCACCAAACTTATGTTGGAAAAACGAGAACATTGACCGAATCGTGTCGGGTTTTGATAGAATCAAAGTTACGGTTGTGATCAAGCACGATCACTGCGGAAATCGTAAGTCGGAAGATATTGTCGGCTTGTACTAAGTATAGTGCGAGGGAAATGGCTTGATTTCTAGTGGTATATGCCATACCACGTAGGCGATGAATGACTCGATTTCGAGTGGTATATGGTATAGCACTTGTGCGATAAATTGTATCGACGCTTTGTGAGAATTGCGGAAAGTTTGTCCGCAACGGGCGGGGGAGTACCGAGACTCGATTGAAAATTTGTATGACGGTATGTTGATGCAAGTGTTCTTCGAAATTCGGTTGGGACGATAAGGCGAGACTCGTATCGATGAACGATACGTCGGACGGAAGTTATAGTTGGTCGGACGATCGAGACTAGCGAAACGATTCTGCCTTGACGCAATAATCGGATCGACGGGAAAGAAATACTCGAGCTTACAAATGAGTCGCACGACTTGCGATCTCGGTAGAAACGTTGGGCGAGACGAATCGAATCGTACGACTTGCGATCTCGATAGAAATGTTAGGCGATGCAAACATTGAATTTGAATTGCACGATGTGCGACTTCGGTAAGAAAGTTGGTTGACGCGAGAAACTGTGCCTATAAAAATAGTTGGTTAAGTTACGGCGACACTCATTTGAGTACGACTGGAAAACACGCGAAACTTAGAGGGCGTGATCGTATAACTCGAGGGCACGATGTTGGATAATCGGTAACTCGGTTACGCGATCAAAGTATAGCGGGATGCGGCGAATCGGAGAACGAGTAGATGCGTATGGAAAAGTTGTTGCGAACTTGGATGTATGCAAGGCGAGTTAAGTTGACGTTGAAACAGATTCAAAGTTGACCCTTACGTTATCGAAATGGATACGGCGTATCGAGATCGATACGTAAGGAAACGTAAGCGATGTGAGAATGCAAAATGGAATGCGCCTTGCGCTATCAAAAATTTCGTAAGTAAGGATACGAGAATGAACGAACTTGGTTGATCGTAAATTTTGTGATTGATCAAAGACGAGACTATAAGTCATCGACGATTGCTCGATGCGTATAGCATCTCGTGTGTCGACCCGTGAATAAGATAGACTCGAACTTGATGCGAGTAGATGTTTCGTAAATTGCGGAATCATCGACGGTAGTGCATGACTTGACTCGGAGGATAGTTGCGCATCAGTTGCGCTGATAGAAATGGTTGTGTCCGAAATTGGGTATTCGCATAGAATCGTCGGAACGTGATTTGGCTCCGAAATAAGATATGGCATGGTTCGTATTAAACTGTCCTTCGTTAATGATCTACAATTATCGAGCGTAGCTTCGGGGCAGCTGACCCAAGAAGACTTGACCGCCAAATCAAATTGAATACTGCAGACCGTAAGATGACCCATGCGATATCGCATATGGGATTGCACCGATAACAAATATAACACGGTGCATGTTGATGATAAGTCTAGGCGATTGCGAGGAACGTGCTATGCACGAGAGGGAACGATAAGGGAATGGCTTACGAGTCATGTCGTTAGATCCGGATTTACCTTGTAATTGAGCTTGCGTGAATCGAAATTATGTTCGATGTTGCGAGACGGATAAGTTGGGAATTTGGCTAGTGAATTCCTACTCGTTAGGAAATTGAATGTAAGATGCGTCGTTAAGACATTCGTGTCAAGGCGATCGTTGCCTTGAGCACCATCGCCTTGATGTAAACTTTCGTGTCGGATAGATTGTGGCCTTTGTGCAATGTCAATTTAAACTTGCGTCGAGAGAATCTAAGCACGGTGCCTTGGAAAGTAACCTAGCGGGCGTAGCCCTGGATGTTGATGCATTTGCAAGTCAACGAAGAGAATCGTATCGAGACAAGTTGCAAGCGAGACTTCGGAAATAGTTGGATAGCGACTTCGAACGCAAGGCGTTGCGGAGACTCGTTGTGATTGGATGCGCGACGGCTTGACGCGATGCATAGAGTTGGTAGTCCATATGAAACATACGAAACGAGAAAGGCGATTATGAATCGCGCCGCGTGCAATGACCTTATTGAATGAATCACGTACGTATCGAATATACGTATGCGATGAAATTTCGAGAACGATTGCTAAGGATAAGTCCGATCGAGAGTACGAGATGGCAAGCATAGGATTGAAATTTACCTGTCAGCTTTGTTCCAATTTGCTACGACTGGACTTGGTCGAAATACACATATCTTCGGGACGCCTTGAATATAGGTACGAATCCAAATCGAGTTGTATCCAAATTCAAATCGAACTGCAGGGATAACTTTGAAATGTTAATGAAAAGCTTGCGAGATAGTGTGAAACTGAACAACATTGGTGGGACGAGATCGTGAAACGATCTATGAAACACTTAGTCGGAGTGTTGGTTTTGGTTCGAGGACGAACCTTGTTTTGAATGGTATATTCTGTAATGCCCCGCTCCGCACGGCGCATTACGCTGAAACGTTGACTCAGCGAGTCGCGTTGACCCAAAGGAATGTATCGATGCAAAACGATACGAGAGTTAAGTTGTCCCGAGCAACGCATCGAACTAAGTCGATGCGAAGAGTTACGTCGACCCGAGTAATGCATCGGACTATGTCGATGCGAAGAGTTGCCTTGTCCCTAAGAATGCATCGAGTGAATCGATGTGAAACGCCGCGTTGCCCCGAAGGATGAGTGCATTGAATCGGCTCGAAGATTCTAAGAAATCGAATCGACCAAGGCGCAAGTCCGAATCGAAGCAAGTATTGATTTTAGTTGGTTTCGTGTGCAGGTCATACTTTGACGGGAAGATATTAGAGGTCGATCTTTTGCAATATTTAGTAAGGGGTCCGCGAAATCAAATCGTCGCCTTGCGACGGGCTAAGACTTGGGCATGCTAAGGCGAATTGGGCGTATAACTCAACGAAGCACGAAGTGCTCAAATGGCTAAGTCAGGAGAGTGGCCGTGCAACAAAGTTAGGGAATCGAGCCGTATCAGCTCGGCGAAACGACGAAGGCATATCGACTCAAGGTGGGAGGATTGACTTCTTTTACTCCTTCATGCGATAAGTCAAATATATCATTGTATGCTAAAGTTAACCTATCGACGCCACGGGCGTGGCCGATCGAAGATGCAATCATAGTGTGAGTCGAACATTAAGTTAGAACAATTGAAATGAAACGTGCATCAATATGCACGAGTCGCTATGGGACATTGGATATCGCTAAGGCGAGCACCTCGGTGCGCAAGCCGAAAGAACATAGGATAACTGTAATCGGCGAGTGCCTTAGTGCACGAACCATACCGTGCCTTTGATGCACGAGTTAGACGGCTAGAACATGGAAAGACAATAGGCGAGCGCCCTGGCGCGCAAGCCCCGAACATTGAATGCTAAGTTACAGAACATAGAAATATGGTCGGAACGTGCCTACGTGCACGGGATAATAAAAGATGGCTTCGTTGCGAGAGAATACAGATGCGGTATGAATGTGGCGGAACTGTCGGATATGACATGTTGCCTCGAAAGGTGTTCGAGACCTTCGGGTCATTCGGTTGACGAGCATTGAGTTGAGGCACGATGCCATTGAATCATCGAAACGAAGTACGAAACGAAAGAACATAGAAAGCTAAATGGAAGAAATGCGAGACGATAAGTCTGAGTCTCGGACTCAAGACTATGTTTGGTTGTTTGAATTTAACTGTTGAATGATAGGGCGTTGCATGGTCGATTGGAATGGGCTCGAGATTAATGTGATATTAACTCGTGCACGAGTATCCCCCCAAACGGATAAATGCCGGAGGTCCCCGGAACCGATTTGGCCGCGGAGGGATGATAATCTTTGTAGGCGCACATCCTTAAACAAGATGGGAGAAGCCGCAAATGATGGCATGTAGCGGGAACGTTTCGGTTGTTTGGGAGGAGACCCAACCCGTGAAACGCCGGGCAGCCCAACCAAATAGTGAGAAAAGAAGGAGAGAAAAGAAAGGAACTCCTTTGGTCCATTCCGGCGCGGATACGCCAACGACCCGCATATAGCTAAGGAACGATGGGTTGAAAGTGTAGGCGCGTGTGCGTCCCGCATATAGATCCTACTTAGAGATGCACTATAACATGACAGGGATGGATCGAGGCGTATTCACCTTGCGTCAGTGCAAGGGACGCAAGGGCGAGTGCGTCGACTTGGTAAGTCACGCCACGAATCAAACACGAGATTGCTTGTTTGCTTGTCTATTCAATTCGATAACATGATGATATGATAACATGCTTTACGCTTTCGAAGATGCCATGAAATTGACCCTAAGGAGAACATAGCAAGATCATAAGCTAAGTTGCATGATTCAACATAAAGATTAAAATGTCGGTTTGGAAAGATGATCTTTGCTTCAGTACATGCGAGGACGAACGTACTGATCCCCCACCAGCTTCATGCAGGGTGCAGGGAATGGATTGCTCGCGGCGAAGCGTTGCTTGAACGTGTTAAGGCTTGGAATGCCGAAGCGCATTGAAGCGTGCTATCGCATTGACGCTCGGACTACGCAGCTGGATTGATGCGGCCGGGATATAGAAGGCATGATGTATGGAACGGTGAAATCCTTTGTGGGCAAGAGAGAACCTGAGTGTTGTAGCCAATCTGGCATATATTGTTAGGCTATCGGAAGCCATTGTAAATCTCAGTTTCGAATATCAATAAAGAGAATTGTTTCGTATACTCTATTTTCCTATCGTTGTTAATATCGAATCAAAAGATAACCATTTGAGAACTTGTCATCTTGCCCTGCACGAGCGCAACTCCAGGCTCGTGCGGCATCACGCCCCCTGCGAGGACGATGATTCGGGTGATTCCGGGTCGGGGCGTGACAATCTACACTAATACTCCTCGTCCCCGACTAGTATAGTGGATCCAACCATGACACATCATGACACGCGATTCTCTGAGAGGGTAGCTAGCCTTCGCAGGAATCGTGTCTATACAATACACAAGGAACAAGAAAGACTTGTACAAGATATACCAAAGAATACAAGGAATAACATCTCATGACGGGATCCAGAGAAATACCAATCTGTGTGAACAATGTGTCAAGAGAACAAGGATATCTACACTAAATACAAGAAACATAGACGATATCAAAAAACAGAAATATTATCAGAGAATGTATGTAACCCCTCTTTTCGAAAATTTAAAAAATATTTTTTTTATATTATTATTATTTTTATTATTATTATTATTATTATTTATTTGACTTAGATGGTATTTTTGGAATTTTATAAATATTTAGTTAAATAGTTATTATTATAGAAGGTTTTAATCATTGTTAAATTCGGAGTGCAAGACGACTAGAAATCATGGCACGGATAGTGCAGTGGCGTGGTTTGACTAGTGTATTAGCCGTAGTAGGGAAGGCTAAGCCATAGGTGTGTTACAACTAAGAAAACCAGGCTAAGTTGTGAAAAAAACCAAATAAATAATTTATTTATTTATCATTAACAATTATTTACTTTTAGGAAACCCGGTAGCACCAAACTAACCCAGACTGGACCCGAACCAAGCCCCAGCCTATGTAGCCAGGTAGTGCGACCAACGACGCACGTGTAGATGTATATGGTACTGGTATTTTGTTTTAGTGATTTAATATGCAGTTTGAGAAAGGGTGGTTAAAATATATTTTCGTCCGTACTCTTGCTATTAAATATTATTTTATTTTGCAAATATGGTTAATATTTTTCTTAAGACATATTTGTGCAATTTGGGATTCTTAGGCTATAATACTTACTAGAGTGTACACCTAGTGTGTAAGGGCATAAATAGATGAAATATTATTTATAAAGGTTTGGCTTATAATACTATAAATAGAAATAAATAGTATTATGCAAGTACATATTTTATGAATAATTCATTGGAACTAAACTCATATGTAAATAAATATATATACATACATATACAGTACTTGTCCTACTTTATTTACCATAAGTAAACCGAGCACTCCTTGTTTGGGCCAACCCAAAACCAAATCCTGTTCAAACTACTTCCTCACCTATTATATTTTCTTTCCAAAATTTCTAACCTCTTAGCCCAAGGCCCAACCATCCCTAGCCCAGAAGTAATCTCAACTTCCTATTTATATTACTAACCCTAGTTTTCCCTGAGGACTCCCCAGCGCCCCCTCCACCTTCATCTACACCTTCTTTTTATACCACAGCCCCACCATTACTATCAATCGAACTGCTTATTCCTTTCGACGCACGACTGCCGTCCCCGCGAATAGACTCGACAGAGCCGATCCTAAGCCTTGTTCAGTTACGCGGTTCTGCCGAGCTCGAGTTGCGGACACACGTGTAGCAGGCGATGTGTTCGCCGGAAACCATCTTGACGGCTCCTCATCGAGCGCGCCACCTGTCTCTTCCGGCAGCTCCGGACCCTGCCGACTTCTCCACACCGTTGTGCTGAAGCGGTGGCAGTCCTCTCCTCCGCATGCTGTGCCTCGGCACGACGGCCGTCCTGTCGAGCTCAGCGCAGCCCCGGTGGGAAACTTCTCTCCGCCGTCTTCGTGCTTTGCTCGAGCCTCCGCGTGTGCGTTTATATGGCGGGCACCGCCGCGTCATGGTGACAACCGACTCCAAGTCGAGACAGCTCCTCTAATACACACGGGCGGTCGACGTCGTGGTTGTGCTCCTCCACGAGCTGCGGTGTTGAGCACCCACATTCGATCCGTACATGCACCTGCTGTGTTCTCGGCGGGCACGACCGGAGGACCTGGCCGGCCACCTCCTCTACCACTTGCCATGTCATCAGTACTTTCTAGTTTTCGACTCTCATATGTTATTTTCATGTCTTGTAAATTCTATTATATTTTTGCATTGTCGTCGGTTTGTGTGATTGTTCCATTCCTGACTGGAAATCAACATTTTTCAGGTTAGCTGTGGCTTTTCTTAGCATTGGGAGATACGAGTGTACTTGCAGACAAAAACCTAGGAATAGATAGCAGTTGTATCATTTTCATTAAATATGAAAACTTTTTATTTTCTTTTATTTTAAATATTGTAAATGTTGTAATAAGTTTAGAAATGTGAATGAGCAATAAAGTTTATTTTGGACATTTATTTCTTGCGAGCTTGACAGCGTTCTACCGCCGACTCTGCGGCGTAGGCTGGCTTGGACACGTCTCGTTTCCGAAATTGTGACGGAGCAAAGAGTTCGCCGATCCAACGGCCGGATCTCCCAAAAAATATGCGCAAAGTCGCTGTCCTATGGCATGAGTTTTGACTTCGCCAATTGTGCGTCACGACGGAATTTCGATCCCGAAGTCAAAATCGATCGTCCAGGGTGCTGCGGCCATAACAATCTTCCACACAGAGGCGGCCAGGGGCGGCGCGCGGCCACTGCACGGCAGAGGGCGGCCGGTGGTGGCCGACGCTGTTTGCGGCGACGTGAGAAACTCGCGCACGATGGTACGGGAGCTCGTGCAGCAGCTGCTGCTATAGCAGCTTGCGGCTGTGTTGGTGCAGCCTGGTCGAGGAGGGGGTGCTGCCCTGGGGAGGGGGTGCTGCCCTGGTTCGTTGGTCGACGGTTGGCGGCGGGCGTGCGGTGTGGCGGCGATGGCGGTGGGTACGGAGGAGAGGGTGGAGGAGAGGTGGAGCTCGGGTGGTGGTAGTATATGGTGGTGGTATAGGTGATGATAATGGTGAGGGTGATGGTGATGATATTGAAGAAGAAGAAGTGAAGAATAGAGGGGTCGGCCATGGGATGTCGACCAAGCAGGGGGGAAGAAGTAAAAATGAAATGAAGATGGTGATGGTGAGGGTGTGGGGGTGTATGTGTGGGACTGGGTTTAATAATAGGTGAGAGAAAAAGATATTTGTATATATATTATATATATATGTGTATATATATATATACAAGAGAGAGAAATAGATATTTTGAGTTGGAAAGAGAGAAAATTATGTGAGGTGTATGGATAGACATGATAGGGCCTACACCAAATTGGATTGGGTGTTGGGTCAAGTTTGGACATGCTTGGGGCCAAGATTTAATTTAAAATAACAAATTTAAATCTTTTAAAATCATGGATGAAATAGGAGCACAAGGGAGATCAATTTGGTGGCACGCAAGTGGCACGTGCATAGTAGACTCAAAACAGGCCAGGGCCATATATTGGGTCGACTGGATTGGACCGATGTCGGGCCCGAAAATTAAGTTGGAAATTAAGTCACGAATTACGGCAGACGATAAATTGGTCTAATTTGACCCGAAAGTTGCACGAAGCAAATGGAGCACAAGGGAACAAGTTTGAATGGGATATGATATATCAAATTGAAGATAATCTCGTCTACTTCAAACTTCAAGAAGAAAGTTTCCAGAGACCGGCATCCCTGATGCTCTAGAAATCAAAGTCACGGTAAAGAGCATTTAATGATCAAAATTAATTAGATAAAAATTAATTATCGAAAATAATTCATTTAGAAAATTCAAAAATAAATCCCAAAAATTCAAGGGACTTACATCCTACCCACCTTATAAAAACTTCGTCCTTGAAATTAAAGGTTGGTAGTGGGGCTAAAACAGGATAGAAGATTTAGGCAATATTTTGGCACGATCCAAGAATGACGAGTTTTGTACGATCAAGATAATCAATTCAAAATTGTTCAGGCACAATGAGGGATTTGGCACGATAGAATTATGATATGAACAAAATTATATGTGCATGATTTTAGAAATAAGTCAAGTCATTGGGGCACGATTTTAGAGGCAAGGTAATATGTATAATTATGATTGTTAAAATCACGATCAAAGGATTCAAGTCGACTTAGTCACGCCAGGTCATCTGGGTATGACTAAACACAATGAGTTTGGATACAAATAGAAAATTAAATCAGGGTCGAAAGGATTTTAGGCACGAGTATTTAAAATCCAAACAGGTTCAAAATCAAAAGTTATAGCACGAGTGGTAATAGCATGAAATTTAATCACGATAAGAAAATTAGCTTCAACACAATCTAAGTTGATCAATTGAGTGAATCAGGATTTGGGCAAGATGGAGTATAAGATCATCGAAGTCTGAGCACGAGCATCCGAGAATGAAAATCCAGGTTAGAATTAAATTTAATTCAATTGTGTACGACCCGGGATACGGGTACGATAGAAGAGATGATCAAAGTTATTTGGTCACGATCAAGAAAATTATGATTTAACGATATTAAAATCTCAAGCGGTGATTCAAAGATATGGAATCAGTCAAATTTCTCTTTAGTAGAAAATTAAAGACAAGGTTTCATAGGGAAGCCAGGTTAATCATCTCTCTCTGATACTATCAAGTTTATCTGGTCATCATTGGCCAATCACACCTTTAATCTCACAAGTCCAAATATAAAAACCAATCCTATACAACTACTACCAGAATTATCCTTCCGTCATGAAGATTGGACCTTGTCATGATACCATAGGCCAGATCCTAAATTCCAAAACCCTAATCAAGAAGTACACCCTTCACTAAAACTCCACACTATCCACTTAATCATCCTTAAATCTGAATTCTTCCACCTTGTCCTAAATTTATTCGAAACCTCTAATTCAAGTTCGTAAAATCCTTGAACTTGTTAAATTAATTATGCTCATTGTGTTATTCAATCTAATACCACTAGTCTTTATAAAACTTATTCTTCCATTACCAAATCAACCTTCATATTTCCTTCATCATACACTTTCAATTATCAACCATCTCAATTAATAAATTATATTCACAAAATCTCTCTCTATATATTTTTTTGACTCAAAATCCTTGTATTCTCTATCCTCTTACCAATGCCTTGTCCAGTTTCTTATCATCACCACATATAATTAAAATATATCCTCCATTATTAAATTCTAAACTTCTATCATAACCTCTGTGTGAAATACCTCGAGAACTAATAACCTAAAATTGTCCAAATTCAAAAATGTTTCAATCTCGGATATCCTTGTCAGGTTCTAAACTATATCCATGAAATATAATTTTTATACCATTAATGTACATCATATTGTCCTTCTTATTTGAAATCCTTGAACTTACTTTCCAAGTAAATCATCCTCGAAATACCCTAGTAACTCAGTTCTAACTGATTATATCGATCCCTTGGTTTCAGTTCCAACCTCAATCATACTTCTATCTCAAAATTCTGCACTAGATCCAACATGTCATATTCCTACCAAGATACCACTTGATAATAAATCCGCCTTCCGAACGAGATGAATTACGATACTTCCTTAACCTTTCCAAGGTGAAAAGAAACAAAAATTTTAATGACTTCATAGTGTGGTTGACAGGAATGGAATAAAGACAGGTGGTTGGTGTAGTCAAGACATAATTAATCAAGATGAAGGGAGTAATGACAAGATGAGAAAATCATCATATGATGAGAAAAAGAAATAACAGAACAAGGAATAATGGTAGGAATTGTCCTTGATCAATAGGTCAAAAAAAAGTGAATCAATTTAAGATATGACCTGATAACCATACACGTCTATCCAGAATCATGTTGCCAGAATTTCGCCACGCCAGTAAGCATAGCTGCAATAAACGATGGGGTCCATAACTATGGTATACACCCTATAATCATATCATCTAGATTTCTTACCACGCCAACCGGTATAGCTGCAAGAAAATCTAAAGTCCATAACTAGGATAGTATATCCAAAATCAGGCTCCATGTCCCTGTCGTGCTAGCTAGTATGACTGCGATAAATTCTAAACTCCATGAATAAAGTAGACACTTACCGTTCTCATCGTCCTCATCAAATATGCTTATCAGGATATCTTAACTCAATCCATAAAAATAATCTCAACAAAATTAAAATCGAAGTCAACAACGAACGAACATCAAGATTTAAAATTCAACAACGAATTAAGGATAAGTAATAAAAACTAGCAAAAATGGATTCCGAGACAGGATTTAGGAAAAGTTCTCAGGAGAAGTTCCAAAGGTACTATCTAGGTCAAGATTTAAAGTTCTGGAATATAATCTAAATAATCTCAACCTTGATATAAGATTGGCAAATCATATTTGATTATCAACTTAGAGGATATATAAGTTCAACTTATACCTTCCCTCTGGGATCCACAACTCATCACAAGAAAGAATAAAGTTTGATACGGACAAATATTTCAAAAATCGAGACGAATAGAAACAAGTAGGAAAAGATTTGAAAAGCTTTCGAAACAAGATTCCCAGGGGTCATCCCTGGAATCTACCAAGAGTTCCTAATATGTGACTGAGTACCAAAATTCTAAAATATTCCATGACTCAACCTTAATCCAATGGCAGGCTCGTAGTAGTACAGATAAGCTCAAGTACCACCACGACTTCACATTAATTTGCAAAGACAGACCTGCATGGGCCACCACAAAAATGTGTCACGACCCGCACCCGGATATACGGGTACGAATACGTGAGCCACGCCCAGCCTACGTCGCAGTATCGACGGTAGAGCGCTGTCAAGTACCCGATACTAACTACAACCTCTAAAGATCTATAACTATAAAGGTACTCGTATCACATCACAAAACTAAGGAAGATGAGACAAGAAATAATAGCAATATCACTAGAACAACTAGAATCTACAAGGATCAAATGAGACAATAATAAAACAGAGAAAAATAATAACAAACTAAATAACTACCAGACCTAAAACTCCTGAGAAACAACTCACAGAGAAGAATACCGGGAACCACCCCAGCTAGCAACATCCTGTAGTCCAATACTGAGGGCACAACAACTCCTAAAATATTGTCAACATATCCAGTCAGGATGGAGCGAGCACAAAACTCAAATAACAGTTCTAGTTAGACGATATTGAAAATGTAGCAGTAAATAGAGAGAATATACAAGGAATCACGAAATATACATATGAGTGTCATGGCAAGGTAAGATGTAAATCTAGAGCTAGAATAAGGCAAGTAAAACTGATCATGGCATGTACAAGAATCAAGAATCATCTAAGTGTGAGAGTACTAGTTTCAACTTGTGGCCGGCTTGGGTCTGCACAAGGTCTAATGATCCGTCCAATCATACGTGGAGTGTAGGATTGGCTATTAAACAAGGTCTACAAGAATAAACAAGGTGGATAATGACCACACATCTACACTAATACTCTCCGTCCCCGACTAGTATAGTGGATCCAACCATGATACATCATGACACGCGATTCTCTGAGAGGGTAGCTAGCCTTCGCAGAAATCGTGTCTATACAATGCACAAGGAACAAGAAAGACTTGCACAAGATATACCAAAGAATATAAGGAATAACATCTCATGACGGGATCCAGAGAAATACCAATCCGTGTGAACAATGTGTCAAGAGAACAAGGATATCTACACTAAATACAAGAAACATAGACGATATCATAAAATAGAAATATTATCAGATAATGTACTCGCCTGAGTTCTGGTAGAAATATGCCAACTGTGTAATCTGGCTCAGAGTGAAATCATAGACCTAAAGATGAGATATATAAGCTAATTAGGGTTCAACAGTGTTAGGCATGATTATATAGTATAAGCTATGTAATCTAGGTCAATCTCAGTCCACTAAGTCAAACTAGGTCACACTGAGTCACACTTGGTCAAACTAGGTCACAGAAAGTCAAACCAAGTCAAACTAGGACAAACTGGGTCAATGGTTGACTTACAGTTGACTTTTAGTTAATTGGTCAACTCTAGTCAACTCTGGTCAACTCTAGGTTAAACTAGGTCAAATGTTGACTCTACTTCGACGTTTAGTCAAAGCAGTCAACTATGGTCAAACAGGGTCAAGGCTAGTCTCTATAAACATCTACAGGGTCATCACATTTAATTTTAGTGGTTGTGAAATCACTGTAATCGATGGATCTCAAAATACAATAAAATGAGAAAGATTATAATAATAGGGTAAAAACCTACAGATATTGTCGGATGGTGAAACAACCATCACCAACGTGTCCAAAATGGTCAAATTAGCTAGGATAGCCTATCCATAAGTCCAATTTGGACACAGGAGCAAAAAAGTAATTTCGGGTCAAAATGGTGTCCGTGTCGGACCCACTTTGTACCAAAAAAAAAGTGCCAGAATAAAAGTCCTCAAAACCTAGCAAAATATATGTCCACGAATCCAGAATGACGATACGAACTCAACGGTATATCCGGAATTGGATTCCGATGAGCCGATCTCAAAATGGCCCATTGACCCGGATATTAGAATCCGATTTGCACGAAAATACGTGTCGGAGCCAATGTCCACAAAACTCAGTAAATTATATGTCAATGAGTCCAGAATGACGATACAAACTCAACGGTATATCCAGAATTGGATTCCGATGAGCCGATCTCAAAAAGTTTCGTTGACCCGGACCGTGGGACCCGCTTTGTACCGAAATACGTGCCAGGGCCCACGTCCTCCAAATCAAGCAAACTTTATATGAAAATATGCCAGAACGATACCACGAGTCTACTGGTGGTGTCAGAAATTGAATTCAAAATCTCGGGTTCAAAAATGGAATTTTACAAGTGTAAAATTAAGAATTTGGACGGCCAACTTTGGCGTCAAATTCAACCAATCAAACATACTCACTATGAAACAAAACTTAAGGGGTAGGAAGAGGGTTATACCAGCTACGCATAGGAACTAGTGGTACGCCAGACGGAGCTACAATGGAGGAGATACGAACCGACGAAGTTGGCTCCACAAAACTGTCTAAAATTACACAAATTAAAGCGTCAACTTGGTGGCCGGTTTTCATTTATCAAACGATAAAATTAACGGACAAAACTTGAGGGGAGTGAAGAGCTATATACCGAGATTGTGATGGATCAAAGAGTTCATCGATCCAACGGTCGTATCTTTCAGAAAACATGCACAAAGTCGCTGTCCTGAGGCACGAATTTTGACTTCGCCAATTGTGCGTCACGACGGGATTTCCATCCCGAAGTCGAAATCGATCGTCCAGGGTGCTGCGGCCATGGCGATCTTCCACACAGAGGCGGCTAGGGGCGGCGTGCGGCCACAGTACGACGGAGGGCAGCCGGTGGTGGCCGACGCTGCATGCGATGGCGTGAGAAACTCGTACACGACGGCGCGGGAACTCGCGCAGCAGCTGCTGCTGCAGCAGCTTGTGGCTGCACTGGTGCAGCCTGGTCGAGGAGGGGGCGCCGCCCTGGGTCGCTGGTCGACGGCCGGCGGCGGGCGCACGGTGTGGCGGCGACGACGGTGGGCACGACGAAAAGGGTGGAGGAGAGGTAGAGCTCGGGTGGTGGTAGTGTATGGTGGTGGTGTGGGTGATGATAATGGTGAGGGTGATGGTGATGATATTGACGAAGAAGAAGAAGAAGTGAAGAATGGAGGGGTCGGCCATGGGCTGTCGACCAAGCATGGGGGAGAAGAAGTAAAAATGAAATGAAGATGGTGATGGTGAGGGTGAGGGGGTGTATGTGTGGGAGTGGGTTTAATAATAGGAGAGAGAAAAAGATATTTGTATATATATATATTATATATATATATGTGTGTGTGTGTATATATATATATATATATATATATATATATATATATATATATATATATATATATATATATATAAATATATATATATATATATATATATATATATATATATATATATATATATATATATATATATATATATATATATATACAAGAGAGAAATAGATATTTTGAGTAGGGAAGAGAGACAAAATTATGTGAGGTGTATGGATAGACATGATAGGGCCTACACCAAATTGGATTGGGTGTTGGGTCAAGTTTGGACAAGCTTGGGGCCAAGATTTAATTTAAAATAACAAATTTAAATCTTTTAAAATTATGGATAAAATGGGAGCACAAGGGAGATCAATTTGGTGGCACGCAAGTGGTACGTGCATAGTAGACTCAAAACAGGCCAGGGCCATATATTGGGTCGACTGGATTGGACCGATGTCGGGCCTGAAAATTAAGTTGGAAATTAAGTCACGAATTACGGCAGACGATAAATTGGTCTAAATTGACCCGAATGTTGCGCGAAGCAAATAGAGCACAAGAGAACAAATTCGAATGGGACATGATATATCAAATTGAAGATAATCTCGTCTACTACAAACTTCAAGAAGAAAGTTTCCAGAGGCTGGCATCCCTGATGCTCTAGAAATCAAAGTCACGGTAAAGAGCATTTAATGATCAAAATTAATTAGATAAAAATGAATTATCAAAAATAATTCATTTAAAAATTCAAAAATAAATCTCGAAAATTTAGGGGGCTTACAAATAACCACCACTACCCCGGCGGTGTCAGCGCGGAGATGTCTTCTTGGCGAGTAGGCTCACTTCCCAGCGACGACGATCGGCGGGGTTAGCTGATTTGTTTCTCCGACGACGGGCGCTGCGGTTTCTCTACCATGGCGGACGAGCTCAGCGCGACGGCCGACGATGGCAATGGCAAGGCGGTTACTTCCCGACACCTAGGCATTGCTTTCCAAAGGCGGATACGCATCTTCTCCGACGAATCCTTTTCTCCGATAAGTTCGTAGCAGATCCTTCGGGCACTCGACTCCTTCTCGGCTCCATGACAGTGGGACGATGATTTCTCTGGTGCTCGAATCATTCGACAAATCATTTGGTAAGTCTTCTCGATCTACTTTAGACCTACAGATCTGAAGTAGTAGAACCAACCTTGTTCGATTTCCCTAAACAAATATGTTCTCCTTGTTTGTCTGAATCCAGAGTCTAGAGTTTGACGTCGGAAGTCTCATGTCGATCGGGGGGGTTGAATCCTGACGAGATCGACATATATGGTGATTTTACTTGATCCTTCATGAGTTCGTTCCCTGGCGTGACTAAGTTTAGACGTTGGATTCAGGGATAAGAGTGATCAGGATTTGGTGATAGTATCGATTGATCTGCAGTAATTCTCTTCTCATATCAGTGTCTCGATTCATTCTAGTTCTCATTTTCTGATCAAATTTGATGTATTGTTTGATTGTGCGGACCAGGGATGTTCGAGATTTGTTCGTATCCTAAAAGGAGTGGTATCGGATACGATTTGCCTTGCAGAGGTGTCTTGATCCAATTAAATCCCTTCCAGGTACCTATGTTGTCCTCCAAGTTGATTTTGGGTTGTTACTACTTCTTTTGAGAATGGGGTGTTGGCCAGGTTTCAGTTTGAATCTGTGATGGAGTGGTCGACCGTAGCATTTTTCGATTAGACGTGTGGCGTGTCTGGGGTAGGAGTCAGCGGGATGGACATGGTTATTCATATTGTATAAAATTAATTGATTCAGTTTCTTGTATAATTTCCTATTTTATCTTGATTTCAATGGGATGTATATCCTTTATAACTTTAAATTAATCCTATTTTAGATGTCATCAGTTGGTTTGTATAAACTTTATTTTTATTTTTGTCAATTGATTTTGAGTTCATCGTTGAGTTGGAAATGTCAGGGTTGGGTTCTGATTGAGTTTTTCCTGAAGCCCGTATATGTTTTAGATCTCTAATTGAATACATTTTTATAGAACCTTTTATTTTGTTAACTGCTTGGTGTAAATTGTAGACTGAAGGTTGCTTTTGTTTTGTTAAATTTTGGTGCTAAGACTTTTTGGTTTTGAGTTTAAATCAATGTGGTTGCAGCATTGTGTGGGACATGGATTCCTATATTTATTTCTCTTGCTAAAGTCTGTGTTAATCTTATCTCTGAATCAAATCATTCTTTTGATTTGGGAAGCTGAAATCTGTGCATATGGGATCTGTATGTGCGAGTAGTTGTTATTTTGGGGAGTACTATGGTTTGGCAAATTAAGCTATGTTGTTACTTGCTGAGGCAGGGAGAAGCTTGATAGGTATTTTATAAGTCAAGTATAATTTGACTTTACAATTAGGATCGATCTTGTATACATACTATAGATTTTTGAGTTCTCTTTGTGAATTAATGGGATATGGGAGAAGGTTGCTTGGACAGTTGTGTGGATTGGATGGCCTTGGCATTTCTAAATATAGTACCATCAGTTGCTTTCCACCTTATGGGATGAATTAGGACCACGCAACTTGGGGCATGGTAGGAAAGAAGGCCAAGTTATGACCTGGGTTTCTTGTTTTAGTTTAAGACCTCGGCATTATTTGTTGAGTACCATCATTTTTCTATTACTCTAATTATCATCAATTTAATATTTCCAACTATTGTCTAAAATAATTGGCCGATCTAGGTATATCTGCTGAAGTATATATACTAAGTATATGTAAAAATATATATATATATATATATATATATATATATATATATATATATACTAAGTATATGTATATATATTTCTAATAATAAATCTCTATTTGGTTAGTAAAGGGATTAAGTTGGTATAGGGTTATGATGTTAATTAAGCTACTATGTACATTATTAATAGAAATTAGTTTAGCCTGTTGGTAATATTTAATTAGTGGTATTTAAAACTTAACCAACTTGTAATCATTAAACAGGAATACATCCAGCTCTACTTTCAATCCTTGATTACCCGGAGCAAGGCAAGTACTTTTCTACGGTTTTGTACATTTACATATCTTGTACCTTTCTTGTGACACGTTATGATACGATATCCTGTACCCTTGTACTCCTGTATTCCTATTCTTGTACTTGTTTGTGTCGGGTAGGAAAATATACTAGCCATGTGACCAAATCCCGGTTACTATATTCATGTAGACAGCTTAGGCCTCGCATCGTGCACACGGGCCCTAAGTCATACCATATTCATGTACTCCTGTACATGCTCCTGTACTCACCCCAGCCGGTCACATAGGCTAGTTGTATTTCAAACGTGGTGCACTTATCATGTCTTGTACTTCAGGATTTTAGTTTTTTTCCTGTACATCATAATTTCTGTACTTTATATTTCCTGTACTTTACATTCATGTACTGTAGTTCCTATAATTTATTTCCTATACTACTTTCCTGTACTTTCCTGTTCATTTTTGTATTTCATTTTCATGTACTCCTGTACTCATTTTATATCATGTTCTTATTCATTATTTAGAACTATACTTTGCTCTGCTCCTGACTAGGATATGTTGCAGGTGTACTTGCAGGATATTGTTCCACTCTATGGGCCAGAGCCCAGGATATTAGCTGAGCAGGATGGAGACATGACTTAGCTAGAGGCTTTAGGTTTAGACTGTTTAGCCTTACTCCTAGATATTGTTTTAGAGTTCATAGTACATTTCATTCCTGATGACTCAAGTACAATTATGTTATATGGATTTGTGGATTATGGTAATCGTTCTGGGAACGTTTTTAGATGCTGTGATTGTATACATTTATGGTTATCAGGTTAGATTTCTCTAGTTTGGTACAGCTTACTTCATCGTGTCTAACGACGAAGGTTGGACGTGTCCAACTCGTGTCCGATTATTCGGGAGCGGGTCGTGACAGTCCTTTTCGTCGCGGCGGCACTCGTCGCCTTGCTGGTGGTTATATATTTTAGTTTAGTTTTGTATTCATTTACACTTCTATATTGTTAATTATGTTTATGTGTTCTATTTACAGGTCATGATGGCTGGCACTCGTTGTGCTGCTGGTGCTGGTCGTGCTGGTAGTGGTGCTGGTTGTGGTTGTGGTGCTGGTGCTGGTGGTCGTGGTCGCATTCAACCTTTTCAGGATGTGACCCCATCTAGCGATCCTGACCCGGAGAGTACCCCGGGCACATACTCATTTCGTCGTCGATCGACAACTTCATCGAGGCCTGTGTCTCCATCCGCTAGCGGATCCGTTCCGCCAGCGGACCCACCAGCGGATCCACCAGTTACTGTACGGTGGGCCCCGGAAGTACCCCCATACTCAGTTCCATCCGGTTACTGGAGAAACCATGCGCGAACCCGCGGATCCTCCGACGGCAGCAGAGAGGCCGATGGGCGAGTTCCGACGAGAGCTATGGCCCGCGGGTGAATGTAAGTAAATTTAAGATAATTTGTTAAATTTGTTTCATTTATTCAAGTTAATAATCTAGTCGTTGCTTCTTTGTAGGTTTTTTCGTAGGATGTTGCCAGGATTCTAGGGGGCATTATCTAGGCTTACTTCTATGGCCCCTACCTCAATTTTTTGTCGATGCCCGCAGACTTGCAGTACGTCTGGCTCGACGAGATGAGGGTATATATATATATATATATATATATATATATAAATATATATATATATATATATATATATATATATATATATATATATATATATAATTATATATATATATATATATATATATCTTTTGGTTAATAATTAGTTACTCTTTAATCAACCATTTTTTAATTACGTGATAATTAAATTTGTATGTCAGAGGACATTCTGGTGGCCCCCCATCGCGAGGAAGCGATCCTCAGGACCTACAGAAGCGCCGCCAGGAAGAAGATACGGGACGCGATGCATGACCTTCGAACGGGGCATTTGAAGCTGAATTGGATCCGAAAGGACTATTATGAGCAGGTCTTGGATAAGATGGATACTCCTGCGTACAAGGAGAAATCAGAGAAAGCGAAGAAAAACCGACGGGCCGCGGGGCTTCATACGGGGGGATCAAGGCACCACGTAGCGACCCTTGCAGATCTGGCGAGATACCGCAAATTCATTCCACTATCTAATTCGGTATGATTAATATACGTAGTTAATTAAATTCTACGAATATTTCGTATACAGACCCAATGGCAGTGAAGGAGGAAAAAGAGGCAGATTCGGTCACCATGCATAATGTATTCCAGCATACGCACAAGAGACGGAAGGACGGGAGCTTCGAACACGAGAAGGCCAAGGAGACTGATGTAAGTACTTACATTTAGGAGATTTATGTTAGAATTAAAAGTATTCTGACTATAACTTAGGTAAACTTAGGATTCAGAATATAACTTAGGTAAACCTAGAATTCAGACTATAACTTAGGGAAACATAGGATTTAGATTACAACTTAGGTAAACTTATAGTATAAATACATTCATTTGATAGGCTTTAGGAAACGACACCCGCCCGGATGCCCTCTTCTAAGGCCGCTCGCAACAATGACTTGTTCGTAGATACCGTCGGCGGCTTTAGAAAAGGGCGCCTGTACGGAGTCGGCTCCCTGGCTCCATTGCACGTGGCGGTTCAGAGATTTCTACTGCCCCCGCCTCCTTTCGCGGCCCCGACAGACGATGATGTGAGGTCACAGCTTGCGCATCTGCACGAGGTGGTGTTGTCCTTGCGGGAGCAATTGGGCACGTACTTTTTTCTTTCTTCTACTGCTGTCGGTCTGTCTACTGCTGTCGGTCCGCCTACTGCTGGTGCCGGTCCGTCTACTGCTGGTGCCAGTCCTTCTTTCATCGGGCGTCTTTCTTTTAACCCTGCTGCCCCTCTGGTACCGCCTCCTACTGTGATGGCACTCCTTGACCTGATGTCGCCAGAGCAGCTATGCCAACGTCCAGACCATGTCTTCGACAGATTGCAGGCATACATGGTGGATGTGTATTTACGTCGGGCGCAGCAGGGAGTACCACTAGCGGACGAACTCCTCCTCCTCCTCCTTGATGTATTGTATTTGAATAGTGTTTAAATATTGAATATTTGTGGGAATTTTGGATACTATAGCGACGGATTTAGATTTTGATGCATGTTTTGGATAATGGTTAATTTTTGGGTAATTGGTGTGTATTTTATGTTGGTTTGTGTGATGCATATTTGTGATGGATTATATGTTGGTGTGTGAGATATATTGGATTATATATTGGTTTGTGTGATTGTATATTATGATTTTTCGATGTTTCGGATGTTGTGTGAACAGGGAATGCTCTGTTTTATGCAAAAATCCAAAAAATTCTCAGTTAGCGATGGACTAGCGACCACTCGCGAAGACTGAGCGACGGAATATCCGTCGCTAACTGGAGAATTTTCAGGAATTTCCAGTTACCGACGGATAGCGACTACCTAGCGACGGCTTATCCGTCGGCAATGTTCTGGAGATATGAAAGAAACACAGAACCTTAGTGACGGATAGGTCGTCGCTACTCCGTCTCTAGATGTTGATAAAGATTTAGCGACGAAAAATCCATCGCCAATATTGCGACTGAATAGCGACAAGCTAGCGACTATTTTCGACGGATTAGCGACGAAATATCCGTCGCCAAGGTTCTGGAAAGGTCAAACATTTCTAGAATCGGATCGATGGATCTACCGCCGCTATTCCGTCGCTAATCCATCGCGAGGTGACGATGAAGGGCGACGAATTAGCGACGGACTTTACGTATCAGAAATTTTCTGATACGCGTTTATATCGACAAGTTGCCGACGGATTAGCGACGGATCCGATACCCTCTGATACACTTTACCGACGAATTATCGACGGACATATCCGTCGGTAATACACTGTATCACTCACTTTCTGATACTTGATTTGACAAAAAATCGTCGGCAAGTCATCACTAGTTGTACGAATAAGGCTGACGGAAATCCGTCGTAAATCGTCGCCTAGCGACAACCTAGCGACGGATAGATTTAGCGTCGAGCTGTTTGCCGACAGATTTTTTTGGTCAATATCCGTCAGTGATCCGTCGCTAAACTGGTTTAGCGATGGATCGGCGACTGATATTGTCGTCACTAAATCAGTAAATTTTGGTAGTGATGAATGCTCCATAAGTGGGGGATAGATTAGAGTATGATAGAAAATGAGCAATATCATATTCATAACCATAATGAATAGGAGATTTTTCGGCATTACTACGAGAAGATCTTCTTAAAGGAATATGAGATAGTGGAGGAGGGATCATACCATCCGAATCAGAGGGATTCGGTACGGAAGGCGCAACTTCTTGAGTTGGGTCAGGGTTAAGCGAGGGACATGGCACAGTTGACACAGTAGGGAAAACATGCACAGTAGTGGACTGCTGCTTCCTTCTTCTATAGACTTGGAGCTCTGTAATCCGTTCCTCTCCCCGTTCTGTAGTCTTCCCGTATACTGGAGCATCACTTCCTTCCTCCTGACTGTATCCATCATCATCATTTTCCTTACTCTCTCTATCTCCCCCTTCTTTCCTTGGACCAACTTCCATTATTGGGCATGGAACTGACCCAACAATCACGCTTGGGACTATCTCCCCCTCACTCCTAACACCTCTTGTGTTAGGTGTGTCACCAAATATGGAGCCTTCACCTGAACCATTGTGGTAGTATGGTTCCATCTCTCTGAATGTAACATCCATGCTCACAAAGAGTCTTCGCTCCACTGGACTCCAGCAAGAATATTCCTTCTGAGTCCCTGACTAGCCAACGAAGACACTTTACTTCCCGAGGGTCCAATTTTCCTACTGTAGGTCTATTATCCTTCACAAAGCATACACAACCAAATACTTTTGGGGGAACAATATACTCGTTCTCACATATAAGCATCTCAAACGGTGTCTTCTATTCTAACACCTGAGAGGGCATCATGTTGATAAGGTATGCAGCAGTCAACATGGCATGTCCCCACAAGTGTTTCAGAACATTCATAGCAAACATCATCGATCTTGCCACTTCCAACAGGTGCCTGTTCTTCCATTCCGCCATGTCATTTTGTGCTAGTGTATAGGCATATGAAGTTTGATGATGTGTCCCATTGGCTGATAAGTACTCCTCAATAGCTTTGTTGGTATATTCTGTCCCATTGTCAGACATCAAAATCTTCACTTTAGCACCGTACTGTGTTGAAACCCTGCGATAAACGTCTTAAAAGCATGCAAAGACATCACTCTTACTCTTCATTAGGTATACCCAGGTAATACGAGTATGACAGTCAATAAAGGTGACAAACTACTTAAAATCATTAACAGCAGTTGTAGGACAAGGTCCTCATACATCAGAGTGTATCATATCAAAAGCACCTAAACTTTTATTTTCAGAACTCATACAAGAGCTTCTGGTGTGTTTTCCAAGTTCACAATCATCACAAACCAACTTTTTCTTATTAGCCTTTTGATACATAGAGGGAAACATCCAGCTCAGTAGACTAAATGAAGAGTGTCCCATGCGCTGATGTTGGAGTAATAATTCTTCTTCTACGGTATTTCGTGGCTCCTTCGGTTGTACTTCATCCACCAGTATTGCCAGTGCTGTATCTAGCCCATCCCTGTCCAAGTACCATAGCCCTTTATGCCAAGTGCCAGTAACTGTCTCCCTATTCCTTTCTCCTGAAAAATAACCTTCGGAATGTCAAAGAAAATGACACAATTAAGTTGAAAAACAATGACACTTATGGACAATAGATCAACAGGAAAGGATGGAGTATGCAAGACATCAGTAAGACTCATCGAAGGGATGCATTAATTCAACTGTCCCTTTACCCACAATGGGTCTATTAGTACCATCAGCAGTCTGAATGCTTTCAGGTGTCATCAGGTGAGTGTAATCTTGGAACTCATCACAGGCACCCGTGCCACGGCAGCATGCCCCAGAGTCAATTATCCAATTTACACTTCCTGGTTTGTGGGTAGATACAAGGGCATGAGCAGGTATACCAGTGCTTGTACTGGCATTGTATGTGATGTTACCCCCGGAGGTGGTTGGAGTCGATGTTCCAGCGATGTTGGCACGACTGTCGCTGGTTCCAAGTTTCATATTCCTCCATATTTTTAGCATTTTTCTCTTACTAGGGGTCACATCGGATGACTGATTCTCACTTCCTCCTTCTGCCATGTTTGTCTTGTGCCCTCCAGAATAATGTCCTCTGCTACCGACATAGCCTCCTCTTCCACCTCTATGCCCTCCACAGCCGCATCCACGACTGTTGGACTGGCCTCTCATAGGCTTCGTATAGAATCTGATGAAGTGTCCTGGGTGTCCATAGTTGTAGCACCCTCCCCCTCCTGAAGGATTTGGGTTAACAACTTCTGGAGCTGATTTCTCTCCCGGAGTGCTAGTAGTGCTAGGCATCAGCTTCAACCATGCTTCTTCTTGTGCCATAGCAGCAATGATCTTCTCTAGTGATGGTAGTTCGGGTTGTGTGAGTAGCACATTCCTCCTTTGCTCGAATGCTGGGTTGAGCTCCTTCAGGAACTTCATCATCCTCTGTCGTGAGATATACTCCATGAACTTCTGGTAATGTTTCGCAGATGTTGATTCCACTTGCTCATCTTCCACACCAATGGGATCATAGTGGTCGAGATCTGACCAATACTTCTTCAGCACAGCCGCATACTCGGAGATGGTGTGATCTTCTTGGACCACCTTATCAAGTTCATCCTGCAGTTGGAAGACTCTCATAGGGTTGCTCGTCCCTGAGTGCATGTCCTTCAACGTCATCCAAATATCATCGGCTCCCTCCATTGCTTCCACGTTGCCCGACACTTGGTCGGTCAAGGAGGCTGTAAACCATCCAGCTACAACATTGTTGACGATCTCCCACACAGCAAACTTTCGTGAGGAGTGATCTTCAGGTGCCTTGGTTTGGCCATTCACAAGCCCACCAAGCCTCTTGCCTTCAGAGTTCGTATCGCCTGACGCGACCACTTCAAATAGTTGTAAGTACCCTCCAACTTTACTTCCAGCTTTTCCAACTTTGCCATTTTGTATGGTGAAGGATCCACATCTGTGTGTACAGGATGGAAACTAGTCTCTGTCAGCCTCCTGGAGAAGAGATCGTCCACAAAATCCTTCATCTCTTTGGCCGTCCGCTTGTTGTAGATCGTCTCCATCATCTTCCTCTTCTCCTCTTCCATCAACAAGGTAGATCGAAACCATCTGCACCTTTGGTCACCATCCTCTCCATATCTACTGTTCCTCCTTCAGCGGTAGCGGCGTCTCCGAAAACCGCTCCTCATGTCCCATGCAGGGTTGCGACTAGAGGTTGCATGATCGGACGAGAAGAAGGAGAAGGGCCGGTGGGGGTGGAGGCCGACGTGAAAGGAGGGGGGTCGCTGGACGGAGAGGGGGAGTGGGGGCGGCGGTGCTGGGGTGGGGCCGACGGTGCTGGCGTTGGGGTGAGGGGAGGCAGGGCGGTGCTTGGAGGGAAGTAGGAAGGGGGTGAGGGGGTGGCGGCTAGGGTTTTATGGAGAGGGGTGGCGGCTAGGGTTTGGTGGAGAGAGGTGTGGCTATGATACCAAATAGAATTTAGTAAAATATTTGACTTGTTTAATATTGTGGTGGAGCTATACTTATATAGGAGAGGCTAACCCCTCTCCCTATTATTCTACTCGATGTGGGACTAAAAGCCCATTAATACTCTCAACAAATAATAATACTAATAATAATAATAATAATAATAATAATAATAATAATAATAATAATAATAATAATAGTAATAATAATAATAATAAGGGTGTCATAATATATAGGGGGTGTGTGCTAGCTGTCATAAATTAACCAAAAATATAAATTATTATTATAGTTATTATTATTATTTTTATTTTTATAAATATTACAATATAAATCATTCTCTCTCTCCTCTCTCTCCGTGTCCAGCCTACAAAAAACCTCCGCTCCCCTCTTCCGTCGTCTCCCTCTCTCCACTCTTACTCTCTCTCATCCGACCTCGATATGGACTGGACCGCCGCCCTCCGTCTTGTAGTGTCCCGCTCCTAGCAGTTTACTATGTAAGTCTCGTGGCTTGATCAACTTTGTCGGAACCGAGTATCGGAAAAACTTACCTTCGGCATCGAATCGATCACGAACAAATGCATAAGAACCTTTCCAACTAATGGATTGGTTTCTTTTGAAATGAGTCCAGGAGTTTTCTCTGGATGTTTTGCTGCTTGGTTTTGATGGATACTTTTGTGAATAATTTTCGATGATTTGATTCTTGTCCGTTTTTATCGATTTTTATAGCATTCATTCTTTAGAATTCTGAGAGAAAGGAACATAACGAGATGGAGTATTAACCAAACTTTTGATGCCATTGCAGACGGATGCGTGACGGAAGGCTAAGCGCACAAGTGTTCCTCTCCCTCGTCGGAATTAAGGCCTTTTGAGTAGCTCCTATTTCTTTTCAAGTTACTTTCAATAAAAGGCGCACAAAGTATTGCGAAGCTTTCAAGATTACTGTTTGGATTTCAAACGTACTAAAGGGACACAATGTATGGAATGAGAATTTATTTCATGGCAGCCGATCAGTTATTTTTCTTTTCATGAATAAACGTGGCTAGAATGACATTTCAAATAGTACCGAGAAAAGTTACAATCTTGCTTCAATTATCAACAAAATGAATATTTATTCCTATTCAGAGTACTCAATATTTCTGCAAATGTGGCTTATTTTCAAATGTTTCGAAATGATACAAATGTGTACGTTCTTACCTTGTACAAATGCAACACTAGACTTGTACGGCATCATGCCCTAGCGAGGATGAACGATTCGGCGTGAATCAAAGCGAGGATGAACGATTCTCCGAATCGTGGTGTGGCACGTTTCACCCCCCGAGGACGCTCCTTCTTTCTACTCTCCTCTGTCCGCATCATTGACCTCGACCCCGTCAAGTGTCGTCGCCTCGACAGGTACGCCGGTGAGAGGTTTTCGGTCGCTGGTTCGTGTCGGTGTCGGTGCCGGCCTCCACCAAGATGAGTTTTCATCTCTCTCCCTTTTTGGAATTTTTTTCTTTTTTTTCTCTTCCTCGACTGAGTTGAGTTTCACGAGTACTTTTTTTTTCTCTTCCCTGACTGAGTTCAGAGGAGTTTCACCAAAATAAAATAGGATCGATGAAAGTGGAACAAAATAGGGGGACAAGAACTGCGGCGTGTCAGATTAAGCAAATCCATCCGGTTTCAATTTTCCAACCAAACAGCTGAAGCCGGAAGAGTTCAGCCAAGTTTCATATTTTTCGTCACTTGCATCCACTTTCCTCCAACCAAACACCCCCTAAGTAAATAAAGGATCAAGATGTGTATTGGGCCGGACGGTCCAGAACCCGACACTGAACCAGCCCGGTCAACGCCAGTCTGGGTCGGCCCGGACCAGCGGGCAGGCCTGGTTCGACCCACACGAGGTTCGGGTTCGAATTGGGTCCAAGATTTTGACCCTATAGCACGGTTCGGACCAGTCCGACGAAAATAAACCTAGTCAAACCGGTCCATGTGGAAGCATAGAATTTCCTACACAAGTACTTCCCCACGTGCAGCATACGCAAAAAAAAAAAAAAAAAAAAAAAAAAAAAAAAAAAAAAAAAAGAAGCTAACATTGGTGCATCAAACAGACATCAAAAGTGCAGAGAAAAATGATTTTCATTCATTGGAAATTTATTACAAAGGAATTTCATTCATTAGAAATCTATTACATAAAAGTCCTATCCTAGGGTGCAGCACTTCTTCTGTCTCTGATGGCGGAGACGCATTACTTCAGTCAGTTATGGACAGCAGGCACATTCAGTCTAGACACGCCACTTAACCTTTCTTCTGACATGCAACCCGATTAATAATTTATTAAAGCATATTACTATGACAGCACAACTAAGCTCTCTCAGAGACTCATGAGTACATGATGATAAAATAGACTGAAACATACATGTATGAAGTGCACCCGCTACTGAGCAGCACTGCAAACTCATATTGGGCATGCAACCTCATTCTGAATTCCAAGCCTCTTATTAATTCTTGCCACTAGTAGTCTCCTCAACCTTCCCTTTCGTTCCCATTTCGATGTCGTTCGGCACTGGCATTGTGGTTCCCACCTGCTGCACCCCTATTTCCGGCACGACAAGCCCGTGTTCTTGCGGCAACTTGTCGTCGAGGACGACTTTCTTCGCGTCCTTGTAGATTACGTAGAGCAGCATCTGGATGACTCCGAAGGTGAATCCCAGAATGTTTGGAAACTACACGGAAAAGAAAAACCAAATGCATATTATAAGAAAAAGGTATATATATATCAAGTTTGATTAAGAGAGTTTGAGTAGTGAATGAAATTACAGCAACATATATGTCCCTGGTGAGGAGACCATAGCCGAACCATGCAATTGCACTCAAGGTGAGGAAGAAGGACAGAAAGAATGGCATGAACTCGACGCTTTTGGTCTTTATAACCAGTTTCTGCAATCAGAAGTACACACAAAAATGTTATATCTATATTCTACACGGTTTTAATACAACTTAGATAAACAAATAAAATGTATTTATAAACATAAACAAAAAGAGAAATTACACGATCGATATCAAGGTCAAGGGCCCAAAGAGAAATATATTATACAAAATTATATATTACTGGTATAAATTAAGTGAATTGGGAAATGCCTTGGCAAAATGCACCAGTTATGAATATATACAAATTTTCTTGAACAATGTTAGAGAAATAAATGGATCCAAAACTTGTTATACAACTGCATAGTAAGTGAAATTATAAAGGACAAAGTCTAGAATTTTTGGAATTATATAAATATATAATCCTTAATCCATCACTCTTTTACGCTTGTTGTACTATAATATGGGGATTAATTAAAATAAATTTCTTATGCAAGATGAAATCATAGGCCTAGATATGCCAAGCAAATTAATTTGCATAATACAAGTAAAGCAAGTGTAATTGTTCTCACGATGATGCTAAGTGGAGCTGCGAAGACGCTCACGGAGAAGGTCATATTGACCCAACCAACGGCCTTTACTCGGTTGGGACCCTTGAAGAGGAAGAAACTACCGAGAACGATCACAGAGAATAGTCCCACATTCAAGAGCAACATTGTTTTGATGGTATAAATCTGCAGTTTCGATACAAATTCTCTTAAGAAACAAGGATCGATAGCTCAATATATGTGTAAAAAATAATAAATATGTTAGCATATATATGAGAAATTGGTCATGAGTAGGTAGGTTTAGCATGTCGATCTTACTCTAGCCTTCTTGTTCGCGTAGATGAGATACATGGTGATGTATATAGTCTCGATGAGGCATCCTGCTGTGTTGACAGTGATGATAAGATACGCGTTGGTCTTGATGATCGCATAGTAGATCAGTGTCATTGCACTGAACAACGCAACGACATAAGGAAACGACTGGAACCCTTCGGTTGATTTCTTTTTGTACACTCGATAGAATGTTGGGCTGCACGAAGAGCAAGTATATCAAAATCAATATGTAATTAAGCGAATGCAATTAAGGAGGAAAGAGGAGAGGGACTGAAGGAGTTTGTTCTTACACTGGGGCAAGGTAGACCATGAATGAGATGATGTTTCCTTTGAATCATGAAAACAGAAGATGGTATCAGTAACATATAGGATTTAACGAAATTAGAGAACTTGTTGAAAAGGGAGCAATTAATTTCATATTACTTGAGACTTGAATTTTGCTTTCGTATTTTCAACAAGAAATTCAAGAATGCAAAGACATTTTGAAAAGGGAACTATGGTTATAGAATCAACTATAAAAGCCCACATTTAAGTATGGCAAAGAAGTGTTTTTTTGTGATGCCCGACCTAACACACGAGACTTTGTGCACATTGCTTTGCATGCCTTTTGGGTCCCACTGTCGTCAATTTTTACACACACACACATACACACCTCCCCCGCGGTTCGATTCTGAGACCGTCCGCCTAGCCAGGGAGGTTATACCTCTCCTCACTGACCACAAGAGCCAGCTGAGTTCGGTTATGGCAAAGAAGTTTTAGGTTACCAACTTGCATAAGATCAAAGCAATTAAGCGAATTTTAAAAAATAAAATAGACAAACCAAGAACCATTAGATGGAATGGAGATTTGTGTTACCAAGAAGCCCGAAGACAAAGGCCCATGGGATGGCCACCATGTTGTGGAGGGAGGGAGAGAGAGGAGAGAGACTAGAAGCTAAGAGAGCCTCTTCTCTTTGTAGAACCTGCTGTAGCTGTGAGGATCAATGGAGTTAGGGGGAGACCCTTTATATAGGGAGATCGTGGGGTGCATGAGCTTAACATCTCCTCCACTAGAGTTATTAAGACTCACATTCGTACTGCACTATTGAAGTACTGATCTAAGCGCACAATTAATAGATAGACGTATCAAATTGTCACAACACTTCTGAAGCCGAATAAGTGACACTCGTTGGCTTTTCATAGCTTTCTCACATCCACTTAATATTTAGGTTTACCGTTCCAGTGATAGCAAGGTCAGAAAGAAGCTATATAAGAGTTTAAGTTCTCATCTTGTAATCTGTGGGAAATGATAAATGGCCCGGAGGGTTGACCGGGCGCGTGTCACCACCCACTGCTGTCTTTGGGGCCCACAACTCCCCTCCCCGCAAAATCAATTAAAGGATGACACGTGGTCAGTGGACCAGAACTGCAGTCCAAACCTGCAGGTAAGGTAGCATCGTCCTTATAGTGAATATATGATAGCTAGTCAAACATATCAAATCCGGTACGATGTCATAATATAGTGAATATATAGATAGCTAGTCAAACATATCAAATCCGATACGATGTCATAAGTTGGATCTAACTCATATATTAGAGTCCAAGATTACGACGCGTTCGTCTTAAGCAAGTAGTGTCATTATGCAGCATATATACATGTAACAACTTTATGACTTGTTTTGGTTTTTCGTATGTTTTGCTTGATACTTCGCACTTATAATCAAGTCAGTCTCAAATGCTGAGATCATGCCTAGTATCCTGGCTTAAGGTGAAACTTGGTTGTCATCTTTAGATGAAATCATGTGTGTAAAATAATTAACCTTGGGTAAGACTGACCAATTTTGTTACAAATATTAAAAGTGCTTATGTAACCATCAAGCTAAAGAAGGAAAGAGAGAGCTTTCATTAGACAAATCAAAAGATTGACACTTTGTTGAAGTGCCTCTCATGATCTTGGAAGAAAAACTAGTTTAGGCTTGTGTATGTTATCTTCTCTGTCCATAGTATGCCAACTGTGAGAACAGCAGCAGTTCTCCAAGGAATACTCAGAATCCACTCAGATAATTAAGCTGGAGATAATCCTAGGATGAGTTCATCTCATGCCAAAAGGAAGGCACAAGCCCCGCCTCTTTGATTCAGTGGTGAAGATCCATATAGCACACTGCACTAAGAGAACTTTGTTCAAAGGGCAGGACCGTCCCAGGGTTAAGCGAGACAAAACTTGATACTTGAGTCAACCCCCATGTTCAGCGTGACCCAACAAGAGGTCGGAGTCATGGATGATCCTTCATGATCGACCTACAATAAAAGTCAAGACGCAACCAAAACTAGTTCTGGATAGGACAACCCAACCACGTGGTCTGCCCTGTCAAACGACAAACACTTAGTTCACCTATGGGCTTCCTGGCTTTCTCTAATCCTCCTCTCTCTCTATCTTCCTCTCTTTGCATTCTGTTACTTTAGCTTAAGAAACTTCGTTTTATTTTTCTACTGGTCTCTCAACCACCCATGCTTTGATCCACTAATTAAAGTGTTGGAATATATAATTTTCAGACATTTACTCTCGCCTCTCCATAAGGAATTTTTATATAGTCTGTGCGACGGGCTTTAAAACCTATATCATTATGCTACTACTAAAATCCAAGTTTCAACCAAAAAAAAAATAATATTCAAAAAAGAAAAAAAAAAATATTCGGCATGCCCAAAATTAATAACATATTGTAATAATATAAATATATAAGAGCATCTACAGTAGATACACTCCAAACACATACTTCAAATTATTAAATATTTTGTAAATTTTTTTTGTGAGTGTCTCCTTGATAGTGACACACAATGGTACACTCCAAAATTAAATATTTCATCTTTTTTCTCCTTATTTTTCTTTCATGTTTGGTAAGATTTTTTTTTTTTCTCTTTTTTCTCTTTATTTTCTTCTCTGTTTGGTAAGAACATTTAATTTAGCGGGCCCAGAAATTATGTAGCGGAGCTATAAAACGTTCCAAATTTAGAGTGTCTCTTAGCTTAATTTTTAGCAATTTTTAAGTATAGACAAGTGTCCACCACAGCTTTCAAGTGCTACAAAATTTAACTAAACTTAAAATATAGCATTGAAATTCCTCCTACTGTGGATGCCCTAACTCTCAATCTATACACAACTCTCAAGTTTTGATAGGTGGCCTGGCCGCATGGACTGTTGAAAATGAGTATGCTGCCATTTGTTTTAGCTGTATATATGATCTCTATATAACCCACTATTATCAGATAAAGAAAACTCATGTTCAACTGTACATAGTCCGACTCCAAAATGTATTAAGATTAGGAGGCAGTGGGATCTCCATCATATATGAGGAAGCTCATGCTTTCATGGTGTCCTATTGAAGACCACCAGCAAGCTTAGGTGCTGTTTTAAAACGGTTAGTAGAGTACGTACAAATAAGGTTAATATAGTATAGAATATGCTTTAGCTTTAGTAATGATAATGAGAAAAAAAAAAGGATAAAGAGTATAGCCAGTCGGTTGGCTTGGTTCCAGTGCATGGGGAGTCCACCTGAATATTATAATACATACTGACTTAATATTATAAAGTTAAAAAAAATTACCATGATATTATATGTTCAAACGTACTAATACCATTAATTCTACACGTGTCCTGTGCTCACGCAGGCTCCGGTCATCTATAGCTCATGCTTCGAACCGGGGCTCTTCAAATTCATATCTTTGATTTTGCATTAGCAGACATCCATACCAACGTACAAAATCTTCATTACCTCGCACTATAAAATATCAACAAAATATGAGTGCATGGAACGAACACCTTATAATTTATTTGAAATAAAACTTAAAGTATTCTATAACTTACCATCTACAACCGATGTCATCAATTCAGACATGTGTTGTATGCCATGCGTGGTAAATCTGGAATACCAACCAACAAGAAGGTGGGCCGCCCGCTCTTCTATATTAGCTTTAAAAATGCTAGAAGGTAAAGGATCAAGAGGTATCATCTGTTTCAGTCTAAACTGTCGCATAACACGATCAGCCGGATGAAACATGATATATCCGTTGTACATAATATAATATTAATTGAGACTCATGTCGTGTGTAGTGTTTATTACATCTTCTGGTACACTTTGGGGTTGTCAGAAAATCTACGTAACGTTGAACAAGTAAATTGAGATATGCACAAAAATTAATATTTAAAAACTCAAGTAAATCTGGATGTTAATAATATACTAACATCAAACGCAGTTAATGTGTCAAATTGATTCCGGTAAATAGAAACTGCTTTATGGATAACATGCTGATAATCTACATTTTCAGTGTTCCACTTAAGGCCTTCTGGACATACTCGTTGATTACTATATATGGTAAGTGGCCTACCAATAGCAAAGTGCTCATAACACCAAAACTACAAAAATAATTTACATGTGAGGTCAAAATAAATAGAATTTTTAAATATGTTCTACCAGCAATATAAATATACCGGAGCCAAGTGAGTCTCACAGTGCTCCGACCTCCTATATCAGATGGTGGCTCCATATCGAGGTATGTCCTAATGATATCAGAAGCATCCAACCCCTCGTAAAAATATACAGGATAACCCTCGATAGGTAATCCTAGAATCTGTGCTGCTTCAGCCAAAGTGATGGTCATTTCGCCAAAAGGTAATTGAAATGTGTTGTGTGTTGGCCATCATCGCTCAACGATGCTCAATATCAGGTCCCTGTCATGACGCTTAATACGTATAGCGTCAATAAGGTCAAAACCAAAAGACGCTACCAGGGCCTTCTGGGCTGCAGACAACTCCCATGATGATTGCCACTCACCATGCTCACGTAATTTAACTTCAGGTTAATCATAGCGCTATTATATATATATATATATATATATATATATATATATATATATATATATATATATTAGTACAATTTAATAAAAATAACAACCAGAAAATTAATGTAACGCCCCAGAACCAGAATACTGGAGAGCGGGGGCGTACATAGCCAGCTACATATATTGAAGTGCAACCCACCTCGCTATACGGTCACGGCTGTCTAGATACATGAGGGTTTAACTACAAGCCAACAGTCTCCTATGGTTATGAACAAGGCTATTGTCTCAATCTCAAGCAAGCAATAATAGTTACAAGATGTCAGAGCACCAAATATATAATAGCAAGGCGTCCCACACATTACATATTGGATGATCATGAAACTAGTCGTACAAAATGTCAAGACTAGCAAGAGTTCAGTCGTACATGATCAACCCTAGGATCTGTCAATCATGTTACAGCCCGTAGGCAGACAGTAAATAAAGATGCAATACGAGCTAACACGTGCTCGCCGGCTAAACGCCTCAAAAGAATAATTTTTACAATAAAGTGGGAGGACAAAAAGAAACCCACTCGTTGCCAGGGTTACGCCTGGTGGTCTCCATCTGGCTGAAGACAGGTGGATCCTCTGGTGCTGCTCCGATATCTGGCCACACAAAATCAGCTGGGTCAGACCCCAGAAAGAGCAAGTGCCACAAAGGAGGCTTCACTTAGGAACTAAAACCAGCATATCATAACAGAATATTAAAGATAATAAATAAAGAACTGATAATAATAGAGATAACAATAGTAAACTGAGTACAAGAAAACCATTCAAGTAGCCAGGTCACAACCCTTAAACCAAACAAGGACCAGGGTTGCAACCCTTCACCTGAATAGAAACCCGTCTCAAATACTATTGGTACAGTGAAGACAATAAACGAAGAGAGGACACAGAACTGCTCCGGGAGCCAGGTTACAACCCTTAAATCAAAAAAAGACCGGGGTTATAACCCTTCACCTGAACAGAATTGGACCCCCGATCTTTATTGCTAAGGCCAGTATAAATAATCATGGTATTAAGATAAGGTAAAACATGACGAACATGGCATGGGGTTGCAATAACACAATAAACTAAAAGAGGACACAGAACTGCTCCGGGAGTCAGGTTACAACCCTTCAACCAAACAAGGACCGGGGTTGTAACCCTTCGCCTGAACAGAACTGGACCCCCGTTCGTTATTGTTAAGACAAGCATCAATAATCATGTCATGTCACAATCTTGCACAGGATCAGGATAAGACTAAGCTGGAATAAACTCCATCCAATCAATCACGGCCAATCAAGAGTACGGATTGATACTTTTAACTAACTAGGGTTATCTCACAGGCCTAGTTATTAGCAAAATGCAATGAGATTATCCCAACAGCCACAAGCCCTGCAGACCATCCGGTTATCCGGGTCGAATGTCCGTTTATGAAGAATGCAACACGTGACTGTGTGCTGGAAATGTGTCCTGTCACGCCCCGATCCCGGAGGATCGAAAACTAGCCACTGGACGTGATGCCGTACAGGTCTAGATTGCACTTGTACAAGGCAAAACCATTACAGTTCCTGGTATTTCTCAGAAAACATCGACAACACAGCAAAACCAAGCAGATAAATTGAAGTCACACAAGATATTGAAGAAATGTATCTCTTTTATTGATAATCATAGTGGATTACAAGAATTGCAGCGGAATACAGAGTTTACAACTGATTACAAGACTCTTGAATAGACAACTGAATGTATACACTTGCCCTTTAGGCTACAAATAAAGATACCGACTTCTTTACAATGAACTTGCCAATATGGCTACAATCTCACTGGTACAACTGAGTTCCACTGTTCCATACATTATGTCCCGTATAGCAGAAGGCATAGTCTTGAAAGAAGAGCTTCTGCACACCCATCCGATTCATCGATGCCAAGCACTGATTCATAGGATTTCCCCCAAGCAAACACCTGTAATATTGCCCACAACGTGGGTCAGTACATCATCAATGTACTGGCGAGCGGTGCTGGTCCAACTCACCTAAGAAGACAACATTAAGTAATCATGTTACAGAACATTATTAACAGTGGCCTTTCTCGTTGCCTTAGGGTCAATTTCATGTTATAGCCGACAAGAAGTAAAGCATGCAAATCTCATAGCCAACATAATTTAAAGCATACTGTTATCACCCTTTGTTGATTCTTACCCACGGTCGTGTAGCCATCCCTGTACATTTATAATACTTACTCTGCCTGCACAAGACATTGTTAGGATCAATATCATGATTTAATATAAATATCACCGTTCAGGTGATTCTTACCAACAGCCAACATCCTTCCCTGTATTTGAGTAATAACTTACTCTGCCTGCATAAGACATCATTAGCACTGGACCTACCTATATGAAGGTCACTGGCGACACGCCATCATGGACCGTCTTATAGGTATACAGCGCCCTTGCCAGTGCAGGTAGCTAGCCCCACTGCAAGTTCTATATATCGTGCTACTACTTCAGCACTGCTACTACTTCAGCATTGGTTTCCCCCAGGACGAACCGGGTTCCATGGCCCAGGAATACCATTCGAGAAACCACTTTGTCGATAAGTTGTCCATGACCATGCAACTATATGCAACTTATCTAAGAAGAAAACATATAATGCATGATAAGGAAAACTAAGTAATTCAGCCACCATTCTCATTCATATTACCATCTTGCCATCTTGCCTTGAGCCAATGCTCATATTATCATCTACCCAATCCAGGGTCTTGGCGTAATCAACATTCTACATCGGCGACAGGATAATAGAATGTTGTTACCCAATCCTTTTGCCACATCTTTGATACCATACATTTTTCCAACCAAACTCAGTGTACTCACCGCCCAATTCCTGGGACTTAGCATCTGTTTAGCACACATTCATTCGAATGTAATTCAAGCATACTCACTGCCCAATTCTTGGGTCTTAACATCTGTTTTGCCATCTATTCATTGAGCCAAAGCTCGATATACTCACCGCCCAAGTATTTGGGACTTTGCCTTCACCTGTCATGCAATTCATCGCAACATCGTACAAGCATACAATTCATTTAGCCACAACAGTTTACGTTTAGGTGATTATTATCTTTCATTATCTTTCATAATTTCATGCAAGGTGTTATTGAGCAAATTCAATAAGAAATATAGCATACTATCCTTATTTTAAGCGTGAAGCTAAAGGATCTTTGAAGGGTTCAACACTACTCACATTCATAGGACGATTCCTGCCACGATCGCATAGCCTTCCAAGCGATCCTTCGCATAATCCCAAATCCAACAAGGCTTCATCGAACCAACCATCCATCATAAGGTATCTTGCGGGTCGGGGCACTACAATATATACCACTCAGAAAAAGTTTCGTCCTCGAAACTTAAAACAAAACTCATCCCCAAAACTTTAACCAACTTACACCATTTAATATTTCTCCGCAATCTCTCGAATGATTTCAAGTAACGTACCGTCTCGATATAGCATCTCAATAGATTCAAAATAGTTTACCATCTTTGATCTTTCCTCCGACACTCGTGCAAATCCTTAGCACATAATAATCCTCCCCATGGCTTCGTTTCAATTCAGCATACCACTTAGTTAGAATCATACACATATTTTAGGCGTTCCCGAAATACATGCACTTCAGCCAAGTTCAGTGATAGAGAAAGCGAATGAGCTATGGTGTATCTTCCTTTTTTGAACATCAGTAATTCTTTTTGAGCATCTCCCATAATCCCACTTTGTTTATTCAATATCCCAACCAACTAATAACACAATAGAGAAAATTTTCTCAACCGATCCATCATTTCCAAAATATTCAGACTTAGATATATCAAGTATTCCTTTCAAGTTCATTGTCATCCATGCCACCAAAGTTGATAAATCCTATTGCCACATTTCATTTCGATATCCAAATTCTCATCGGTCAAATCTTGTACTCATCATCGTTCGCATCCACACACTTTGTTTGTAACTTGTAAATTTCCCGATCATGATCCATCTTCCGAATCGTACCATCCTTCAAATTGTACCACCATTCCACTCTAGCAACATTTTTCGTTGTACTCAAATATTTCTTCGTATTGATCAAGCCAACATATTATCCTCTCGCATAGGCAACTATCATATTCCAACAACATTAATCCTGAGGGTCATTTCTATTCACATCCGCTCTCGCCGATCTCGGATACATGCACTATCCAATTCTGTCGTTACACTTATCCTCAATTTTGATCTGATCAATCAAATTATTCCAACCGTCTTAAAGCACTATCATCAATTTTCGCAGCTCAATATTAATCAACCAATCCAACCAGCTTTAACAATTTCCAGCATTCTAACCAAGGCAACTCAATTTTCGAAACCAACATGATCCGTCATCCCATCCAATATTATAACATCAAAATTTTCCAAATATCTATTCCATTCCGAAGTCTACCTTCCAACACATCTTACTCATACCGACTATACTCACGCAACATCAATAGGGACATCCTACGATTTTCCAATAGTCAACTTAGCATTCAGTCAAGTCTCTATGGTCAGCTAATCTAAGCTAAACCAAACATTCAGCTAGCTCATATGAGATGAGTAGCTATCAGGGACATACTTATCTCTTATCTTAGAGGCAACCAATTCTCATCATAGGGGCAACTCTATGGTCTGACCAACTTAGGGACATGGAACACCACCCCAATCTTATGAACTTATTCCCAACATGGACAACTGAAGAACATAACCAACCAATCTGAAACTCAACCAACAACATTCTAGGCAATCCAACCGACATTCTAGGCAATCCAACCGACACTCTAGGCAACCAACCAATATTCTAGGCAATCCAACCGACACTCTAGACAACCAACCAACATTCTAGGCAACCAGCCAACAATTTAGGCAACCAGCCAACAATTTAGGGTCAAGCCTTTCTACCCGTACTCATACTCGGGTCATACCCAACGAAGTCTCATTCTAGACTTACCCGCAACCGATAAAATCTATCCGACCATTCTATCCCACAATTCTATCCAACAATCCTTATGGGTCAATCCGAAGCTATCATATAAAACTTATCAATCGAATATCCAAACTTTCAATTTTTCACTTGCATAGACATAGCATCACTCGTTCAATCCAACTTGTATCCTCATATCGTACTCAAATTGTCTATTCAATCGGGTCAACTATTCCGATTTCATCATCCGACATTGCTATCTTATTAGTTTATCACTTACGATATTTTCCTACGGTCTTTTCGCGACATATTCGTTTCCCACATTTTTAGATCATCGATATGGTCTGTACTCTCTTAACCAACAAAATGAGGCAACTACATAATCGTATTTCTTCCGAGGCATCATTTATAAATTTTCTAGCGCCAACACGGTCATCTCTCAGCAATTCACGTTAACCATCAATATTCGTTTTACATCATCACCTTGTGATTCCATAAGAAGATTTATTATTCATGTATCGATCCAATCTCTATGGCACCAATCATCTAGCATTTGTACTTCGATCATCCAATTGAATATGACATAACTTAATTAGCTAAGTCATAGTTCCACAATTCTATATTTCCACCAAACTTGTTATTCATGCGACAACATCATCCACCGACATGGTCTATTACATATCACTGCACCTCAATACTTATTTGTATCCCAACCATTCGACTCTCGTAAGGAACATCTATTCTTTCATGCAACAAGGGACAAGTATTCATTCTCTATGCCTCAAAATAGTCAAGGGTCATAACTTGTTAATTCGGGACACATCAAATTCTCTCAAGCACAACTGCACCACATGCTAAGATCATCTATTTCTCAAGCCCACTTTCTACTCTTCGATCGTTGATGCAACTCTCGCTGCATTGTCTAAATCATTCGCAACATCCCGATAAGCGCCTGACATTACCATCAATTCTGTCGATATCCAACATACAAATTTCTTATACTCAATTCCAACATCGTTCAATATTCGGTCCATCTTATTCTTCCAATCATTTGATAGCAACACAACACCATCGTTACTAAGCCTGCCATCCTCCTTACCCGACTGATTCAAGTCTTCGCCTGAATCTAAAATTTGTTTTCTTCCCAACCAAGGCATCATTTCATATTCTCAATTCTCTTATTACCCAACATGATTCTAACCGACAAGTTCTAGCGATGGTTCACCCGAACACATCAAAATCTCGCAACGGGTCATCCAACTTAATCATCAAGGGACATTCCTAGCCGTCATGTATCAATCATAAGCTCAGCTATGATTCGATACCACCCAATACCTTATAGGTAAAGAAATCACAAAATTATAAACACATCAAGGGTCAAGGGACATCTTATCACGACGAGGGTATATGTAATATACCACTCAGAGCTCAAGCCATTCCCAACACAATATTTCCTCGTATCAAACCAACATCCAATATGGACTATCCATCCTGCAGTGGTTATGCTGACCACAAATACCGACTCATAATTCTGTCGATTCCCATTCACTGAAATCCATGCACATTCTGTTCCAACATACCAAACCATCACCCACGGTCGATTGCTGCATAACAATCGACTTCAAGAATCCTACACATAAGACATCCAGCATACATCACAAACTTATTATCACATCGCATCATTGTTATTCTTTTTGGTATATTTTAGAAATTCAACAAAGCACACATATCACAGCCCACATATTTAGACTTATTGTATGGAACACCCAATGAGAGGTTAGAATGATCAATGGACTTTCAGTCAAGGGAACAACTTAGAATAGTTTGGAAGCAACACAGAATAATCGTAGAAGCACTATGAGTCATCATAGAGGCAACTTTGATTTCATCGCAGAAGCAACTTTGAGTATTTGCGGAAGCAACTTTGATTCACCATGGAAGCAACTTTGAATAATCGCAGAAGCAATCTTTGAATCATCGCGGAAGCAGCTTAGAATCATCTTAGTAGCAACATTGATTCGAAACAAATCGAATAGGAATCCAAGGACGTAAAGCCGTACTCTGATACCATTATGTCACGCCCCGATCCCGGAGGATCGAAAACTAGCCACTGGGCGTGATACCGTACAGGTCTAGATTGCACTTGTATAAGGCAAAACCATTATAGTTCCTGGTATTTTTCAGAAAACATCGACAACACAGCAAAACCAAGCAGATAAATTGAAGTCACACAAGATATTGAAGAAATGTATCTCTTTTATTGATAATCATAGTGGATTACAAGAATTGCAGCGGAATACAGAGTTTACAACTGATTACAAGACTCTTGAATAGCCAACTGAATGTATACACTTGCCCTTTAGGCTACAAATGAAGATACCGACTTCTTTACAATGAACTTGCCAATATGGCTACAATCTCACTGGTACAACTGAGTTTCACTATTCCATACATTATGTCCCGTATAGCAGAAGACATAGTATTGAAAGAAGAGCTTCTGCACACCCATCCGATTCATCGATGCCAAGCACTGATTCACAGGATTTCCTCCAAGCAAACACCTGTAATAATGCCCACAACGTGGGTCAGTACATCATCAATGTACTGGCGAGCGGTGCTGGCCCAACTCACCTAAGAAGACAACACTAAGTAATCATGTTACAGAACATTATTAACAGTGGTCTTTCTCGTTGCCTTAGGGTCAATTTCATGTTATAGCCGACAAGAAGTAAAGCATGCAAATCTCATAGCCAACATAATTTAAAGCATACTGTTATCACCCTTTGTTGATTCTTACCCACGGTCGTGTAGCCATCCCTGTACATTTATAATACTTACTCTGCCTGCACAAGACATTGTTAGGATCAATATCATGATTTAATATAAATATCACCGTTCAGGTGATTCTTACCAACAGCCAACATCCTTCCCTGTATTTGAGTAATAACTTACTCTGCCTGCATAAGACATCATTAGCACTGGACCTATCTATATGAAGGTCACTGGCGACACGCCATTATGGACCGTCTTACAGGTATACAGCGCCCTTGCCAGTGCAGGTAGCTAGCCCCACTGCAAGTCCTGTATACCGTGCTACTACTTCAGCACTGCTACTACTTCAGCATTGGTTTTCCCTAGGACGAACCGGGTTCCATGGCCCAGGAATACCGTTCGAGAAACCACCTTGTCGAAAAGTTGTCCATGACCATGCAACTATATGCAACTTATCTAAGAAGAAAACATATAATGCATGATAAGGAAAACTAAGTAATTCAGCCACCATTCTCATTCATATTACCATCTTGCCATCTTGCCTTGAGCCAATGCTCATATTATCATCTACCCAATCCAGGGTCTTGGCGTAATCAACATTCTACATCGGCGACAGGATAATAGAATGTTGTTATCCAATCCTTTTGCCACATCTTTGATACCATACATCTTTCCAACCAAACTCAGTGTACTTACCGCCCAATTCCTGGGACTTAGCATCTGTTTAGCACATATTCATTCGAATGCAATTCAAGCATACTCACTGTCCAATTCTTGGGTCTTAACATCTGTTTTGCCATCTATTCATTGAGCCAAAGCTCGATATACTCACCGCCCAAGTATTTGGGACTTTGCCTTCACCTGTCATGCAATTCATCGCAACATCGTACAAGCATACAATTCATTCAGCCACAATAATTTACGTTCAGGTGATTATTATCTTTCATTATCTTTCATAATTTCATGCAAGGTGTTATTGAGCAAATTCAATAAGAAACATAGCATACTATCCTTATTTTAAGCGTGAAGCTAAATGATCTTTGAAGGGTTCAACACTACTCACATTCATAGGACGATTCCCGCCACGATCGTATAGCCTTCCAAGTGATCCTTCGCATAATCCCAAATCCAACAAGGCTTCATCGAACCAACCATCCATCATAAGGCATCTTGCGGGTCGGGGCACTACAATATATACCACTCAGAAAAAGTTTCGTCCTCGAAACTTAAAACAAAACTCATCCCCAAAACTTTAACCAACTTACACCATTTAATATTTCTTCGCAATCTCTCGAATGATTTCAAGTAACGTACCGTCTCGATATAGCATCTCAATAGATTCAAAATAGTTTACCATCTTTGATCTTTCCTCCGACACTCGTGCAAATCCTTAGCACATAATAATCCTCCCAATGGCTTCGTTTGAATTCAGCATACCACTTAGTTGGAATCATACACATATTTTAGGCGTCCCCGAAATACATGCACTTCAGCCAAGTTCAGTGATAGAGAAAGCGAATAAGATATGGTGTATCTTCCTTTTTCGAACATCAGTAATTCTTTTTGAGCATCTCGCATAATCCCACTTTGTTTATTCAATATCCCAACCAACTAATAACAAAATAGAGAGATTTTTCTCAACCGATCCATCATTTCCAAAATATTCAGACTTAGATATATCAAGTATTCCTTTCAAGTTCATTGTCATCCATGCCACCAAAGTTGATAAATCCTATTGCTATATTTCATTTCGATATCCAGATTCTCATCGGTCAAATCTTGTACTCATCATCGTTCGCATCCACACACTTTGTTTGTAACTTGTAAATTTCCCGATCATGATCCATCTTCCGAATCGTACCATCCTTCAAATTGTACCACCGTTCCACTCTAGCAACATTTCTCGCTGTACTCAAATATTTCTTCGTATTGATCAAGCCAACATATTATCCTCTCGCATAGGCAACTATCATATTCCAACAATATTAATCCCGAGGGTCATTCCTATTCACATCCGCTCTCGCCGATCTCGGATACATGCACTATCCAATTCTGTCGTTACACTTATCCTCAATTTTGATCTGATCAATCAAATTATTCCAACCGTCTTAAAGCACTATCATCAATTTTTGCAGTTCAATATTAATCAACCAATCCAACCAGCTTTAACAATTTCCAGCATTCTAACCAAGGCAACTCAATTTTCGAAACCAACATGATCCGTCATTCCATCCAATATTATAACATCAAAATTTTCCAAATATCCATTCCATTCCGAAGTCTACCTTCCAACACATCTTACTCATACCGACTATACTCACACAACATCAATAGGGACATCCTACGGTTTTCCAATAGTCAACTTAGCATTCAGTCAAGTCTCTATGGTCAGCTAATCTAAGCTAAACCAAACATTCAGCTAGCTCATATGAGATGAGTAGCTATCAGGGACATACTTATCTCTTATCTTAGAGGCAACCAATTCTCATCATAGGGGCAACTCTATGGTCTGACCAACTTAGGGACATGGGATACCACCCCAATCTTATGAACTTATTCCCAACATGGACAACTGAAGAACATAACCAACCAATCTGAAACTCAACCAACAACATTCTAGGCAATCCAACCGACATTCTAGGCAATCCAACCGACACTCTAGGTAACCAACCAACATTCTAGGCAATCCAACAGACACTCTAGACAACCAACCAACATTCTAGGCAACCAGCCAACAATTTAGGCAACCAGCCAACAATTTAGGGTCAAGTCTTTCTACCCGTACTCATACTCGGGTCATACCCAACGAAGTCTCATTCTAGACTTACCCGCAACCGATATAATCTATCCGACCATTCTATCCCACAATTCTATCCAACAATCCTTATGGGTCAATCTGAAGCTATCATATAAAACTTATCAATCGAATATCCAAACTTTCAATTTTTTACTTGCATAGACATAGCATCACTCGTTCAATCCAACTTGTATCCTCATATCGTACTCAAATTGTCTATTCAATCGTGTCAACTATTCCGATTTTATCATCCGACATTGCTAGCCGTCGCAACAGCATTCGAGATATATATCATGTCAAATTCACTGTCAAGAGTGCGCCACGACGGGTCACCATTATGTCATGGAACATATTTAAAATTAACATTTAACCTGGTATAAGCGTATATGCAATAACTAAATATAAACAGGGTGCAAGAGTTGTGGAGGAATCATGCAGCTCAGGGGAGACGGGGCATAACTTCCACATACGAACTCAAAATGAGGTGCTCTAGAGATATTCGAAAAGGCAAGACAAAGATCTAAAACTTTCATGTTTTAAGTTTCTCAAAATTCTGGCTAAAAAATAGTTAAACTTGGCAAAAACAGTCATTCTGTGCACTTTTTACGCCAAAAATTTAATTCTGCGTAAAATACGCAAAATGGGAGGGTTCCAGCGTAAAATTTCACATTATGGGTACCATCCAACATAAAATATGCAATTTCAGGGTTTCCGACGTAAAATCTTACATTCTGGACACTATCCAGCGTAAAATACGCAATTTCAGCGTTCCTTGCGTAAAATCTTACATTCTTGATGCTATCCAGCGTAAAATACGCAATTTCAGGGTTCCCAGCATAAAATCTTACATTCTGGATGCTATCCAGCGTAAAATACGCAATTTTAGGGTTCCCAGCGTAAAATCTTAAATTCTGGATACTATCCAGCGTAAAATATGCAATTTCAGGGTTCCCAGCGTAAAATTTCACTCAGCCGACATGAAAAATCCAGAAAACTTGTTTTGACCATAAAAACATCATTTTAACTCGAAATGAGGTGAATCAAAAACCAAATTCACATGAAATTTCGTGCTCTTGCTCATGAAACTATTAGTTTTCGAAAATAACAACTTTTAGTAGATCAAAACCAAGAAAAACTCCATGAACTTATGAAATCCCAAAGTTATAATGTAGATCTAGAAGAATCTATCCATAAAAAAATCAAAACTCCAAGTTCTAAAGAGGCTTGTAATCATGTAAAGAAGAGAATGGAACAATAAAACTTGAGATCCATCATGAAGCAAGTTGCACTTGCCTAGGGCTCTTGGGTGTAGGTGGAGAGTAATGGTGAGGAAGAAGAAGAGTGAATGAGGAGAGAGAACGAGTGTTGGGTTAATAAATAGAGATGGTAGTGGTAGGTAAGGGTTGTTCCATTGGTTCATGACGAACCAATAAGCAACCCAAGCCGAACCAAGCCAACCCAAACAAGCCGAACCAAGCCAGGAGACATGCAATATGAGTCAGATACGTACACGTATTCCAAAATACATAATTACGAACTATGGTCATCACAATTAATTACCTAAAATTTAGTTTACCTCTCCCGTAAATACAAGTTTAGAAACGTGAGATTCTCGTTCATGTAAAATGAATGGAGTTGTCGGACCACCGTGTATTTTTCCATCATTTTGAGTAGTCATCTGTAATAATGGTTACAATTTTTTTAGTTATGTAATTATTTTATACTTAGATAACTTATTGTAGGGGACACAATTAAACATTAATCAACTTAAAAATAGTAAGCAAATAATTTTCGTAAATCAAATAATATTACCTATTAACAAGGCAGGGTTTTTATACTTCTACTCTTGCTTCCTTCGTCTGCTTCTCTTCCTTCTTCTTCCGATGAACTCTTCCCTCCTTGCTCTTTTTTTTTCTTTCCTTTTATTCACTCTCCCACGTAACAAATACCTCTTCTATCACATTTTTCAGCTTTTCCGCTATCCAATATCTACTTTCCCGCTCACCAATGCTTGCCAAAGTTGCCCAAACCCGGTCTCCAAAGCCCCAACCCGGTCTCCAAAGCCAAATAAAAGTGTCTGCATGTATTGATCTCGCTTTGTAAAGCATGCCAGCGTGCCAAAGCATGCCAAAGCAGCTGATAAAGCTGTTGTCTGCATGCAGACAGCTTCGTAAAGCCTGCCAGCGTGCGTTAGTAAAAGGAAACGCGGCAGAGCGTGGCAGCCAGCGAATCGTGGAGAGCCACGTCAGCCTGGAAACGCCCTTTCCTTCAGGGAAAATGTCCTTCGGATGAGCGTTTTCTATATTTAATTTTTTTTCATCTTCTGGCTAACGTCCATTACCTCCTACAATATTCAAATCATATTTTAATGAGAACGTCCTTCGAATGGACGTTCTTATGTTTCTTGTGCAATTATTGAAAATATTATGCTGTACGTATAATTTTATAAATTCCGTATCCTTTCATTGAAAATTTTCGAAGGATAAAGAGTATAGCCAGCTGGTTGGCTTGGTGCCAGTGCATGGGGAGTCCATGCTGGCAAGAACAACTGTTGTAACTTGCACCTGTTCACAAATTGAACCATGTGTTGACTAGTGACGGACCAGAAATTCGAATGGGAGGTAGACTAGGTGTGGACATACTAAAAAAAAATGGGGGTACGGTAGAGCACATTATATTATCAATTTTATATTTCATGATACATTATCATGTGAGTCCAAATACTCCCAAAAAACCTATGTTACCCTAAGTAAATAAAGGAGCAAGTCAAGATGTGTAACCCGGCACTGAACCAGTCCGGTCAACATCGATCGGGGCTGGTCCGGCCCTGATCAACGGGCCAACTCAGCTTGGCCCACAAGAGGTCCGAATTCGAACTGGGTCCAAGATTTTGCCCCAATAGCTAGGCCGAACCAGTCCGACAAAAAAACTAATCGAAACGGTCCAGACCGCATAAACAAGACTCCTCATAATATATATATATATATATATATATATATATATATATATATATATATATATATATATATATATATATATATATATATGAAAAAAAAATAGAATAAATTACCTAATTACCCCCCAATATAATCATTAGTGTGAACGTTGGAGGGATATTTTGGTAATCTACCCCTCCAGCAACCATATTCCTCTAATATAGTGGTATTTCTACCAAGATACCCCTAATATATGACTATTTTAATTCAGTTGGAAGGATATTTCAGTCATTTTGTTGAAAGTGATCAAACAATATCCTTATAACAACTATATTTTAAGGATATTATGGATTAATTTGGCACCCAAAAATTTCTATAAATAAGACATAATTCTTCAAAATTATCCATAATAAATTTTCTTCCCTCTCTTATAATATTAACAAGCAAACAAATTTCTATATACTAAATTAAACACTTTTTGGAGACTGAAGTACCAACTTTCTGGAAGCTATATAAAGCACAAATGTTTGGAGGCTTCAACTTGATCCACCACCACAAAGATGCAAAATATTCTGGAGACTAATTCAAGTTGAGGTTTCAAATAAAATAAAAAAATAGTTTTTTTTCCCTTTCTATTTTTATTATTTTTCTTCCCCTATTTTTTTGTTGGAAATTTTTTTTTCTTCTCTCGTTTTTTTTCTTCTAAAATTATATTTCCTAAATATGGATCATAATGATGCTACTAACCATCCACATCACGGTATTTTAGAAGACTGTTACAATTATTATAATAGTTTTAATTATGATAATACTCCTGTAGAATCTAATTTTGTGTCACGGTCGACACAACTTTTACCTCCAGAAGTAGAAGTATAGCTACTAATGTTCCAACCAAAAAAAAATAGTTTTATGGGAATAGTTTGATAAATTATTTGTCACTGATAGTGAGGAAAATAAGTTTTAGATGCTAGACAAACACAGTTAAGCGTCGGTCCTCAAGGACCTACCATAGGAAACTTTACTTATTCTACTGCTCGTAACAAAATTGAAATAATAAAATATATTATTTGTGACGAACAACACTTTATATTTGGTGAGAGTGAATCATATTATGATTATACAAGTACTAGTACTACTCTTAATCATTGTTTTATTAAAGTTTCTAGCTCTACCACTAGAGCAGCAGTTGTCAAAAAAATTCAAAAAGAAAAGGCAATTTTGAATGAAAGTTTTGTAAATGTTAGTAAATTTTGCTCCACTTCTGATATTTGGAATAATAAAAATGATTATCCTTTTATTTGTATCATGACACATTATTTAGAAGCAAAATAGATTGTGAAAAAAGAATTATTTGTTTAAGACCATTGAAATTTTTACATATTGAATTTGCAATCGATGGAGTTATTATGCAAGTTTTACACGAATATGACATTCAAAATAATTTACTTTAATTTTTTTATAATGCTAGTAATAACAAATTTTATATTAGTATTTTAAATCTCAATTTTTGCCTATACTTGGACAACTTTTCCATATAAGATGTATATGCATATTATTAATTTAAATATACAAAATTTCTTCAGTTTCTCCAAGCAAATTTAGAAAATATTATATCATGTTTAATTAGTTTGTAAACTTCTGAAAGTAGACAACATGATTTTAAAATGTTATATGGATCTCAATATGGTATGACATTTAGGAGATTTGTTAAGGATGCTCCACATAATGGAATTCTACTTATTTAATGTTGAAATTTTGTATTAAATTTAGAGATGTTATTACACATTATAGTAATGTTTTATAGTATTGTTAATCCACGTTTTAATATTTTCAAGCAACTAAAAGACGCAATTTTTATATATCTTATATTGTCTTCTTTAGCACGTGATCTTCTAATGATCCTAATGTCCACGGTAGTATATGAATATGGTTTTAGTGCAGGTTCAAGAATGCTAAGCAAGAAGGGAAGAATGATTCTGTCATATTGTGAGGCTCATCTCATAGTATCGATATTTGTATACGGATAGACGAGTATTTATTGTTTATTAATTTTTATTGGTTTTTATGATTGTTATATCGTGTGATACTCCGAATTTATTGAGTTTTTGGTGACCATGTGTATTATCAGACTACTAGTAACTTATATTTTATACTTCGGCATTGCCATAGACTAGTGTTAGGACCCCATGCATAGAACAAAATTCTAAATTTTTTCCAAAATTAGGAATTGACTGCGTGACGGGCATACCGACAGTATACTGGAGCCAAGCTATACCGTCAGTATACTGTTCGAGGATATTTTTATTTTAGATATATTCAAGAATAATGTTCAATACTCGCTATTGTTAATTGGTTTCTTAGTTTGAAGCACCCTTTTATTCATTAGTTTCTTAGTTTTTCTTATGGATGGACAAGATTGATCGGATCAAATCGTGGATCACCGTCGAGACAAATCTGGCGGATACGATTAATTGACCCCGTCTGTATATACCCCTTCGGTTTATTTTAATTTTTTTTCTCCAATTTTTTCATGAGCTTGGAGCTTGGCCTTGAGACCTAAGAGTGTAGTTTATGAACCCCTCTTGGTGGTGGTATTGAAGGATTAGGCTAGAAGCTCATTTTTAGGCAAGTACGTCTTGTCGAACTATTCAACAATATTATTTTATTATTGTTTTTATTTTCCTTGGTATTGAATGCCCAATATTGTCTAGTACAAGTTTTGTTAAATATGTTTCTCTCGTGAATCTCGTCTGTTTACATATTTCTGAATTTGGTTTGAGCTAGGTTTTGATTTCCTGCAAAGTCTTGTTATTTTACTTAGATTGAAAACTCGGCATCATGAGTGATACGAGAGTTACCACAATGAAACCTAGTCCATATGCTATATGAGATTTACCCCAGTATTGATTTCCTGTTAGACTTTTTTGGGTGAATTTTGGGATCATATTTCGTTTCTAAAATCTAATTTCTTGGATTTACTAGGACATCGGTCCAAAAATGGCATACCGACCATAAACTATATTATTCTAATGGTATATCGATCTTGACCCATTTTATCACAAAGAGTTTATGTGATCTCGAAAATTGTTTATCGACGACATACTAGTTTGTACCGGCGTATACCGATTTTATATATTTTTACGACATATAACTTGTTGTGGTCTCAGACTGACATACTGTTAGGAAACCCAACTTCTATATTTCTTCATTTTCTCTAGTTTCATGATTTTTTTTTCTTGTAAATTTTTTTCTTGTGTATACCATGATAGGTTTTATTCTGAGTATTGTCTGCCTGTCCAGATTTGTTGCAATTCTTGTTCACGCCATGTCTAGCCCCGACTTTGATTTTCTATATAACGTAGTTGCTATCCTAATTGTCGAGTGCTGCATTATCCTATATTTTCTAATAGTGGCTTGTCGTAGCGCACTCATGATTCATGTATTGTTCTATATTTTCTGTAGTGGACGTCGTAGCACCCTTATAATTTTATATTTCTAGTTTTTTGTATTTTTCCTGTTGTGGCTTGACATTTTGCACTATGGCTTGTCTAGTCTTGCATATCCTCGGGGGGAGTACCATGTCTATGATGGATTCTATAGAATGTCATACCCAGAATCCTAAATGAAAATGTTAACGATTAAACAGTATAGTTCAATTATCTATATTCCTTACGAGAAGAGATTTCTCGGTTACTTGTAGTCCCTTATTCCGACAAATACAATAAATTTGGAGCTCTCCGTCATGAGGGGCACATTTCTAGCACACCGTCGAGTGGAACATATGGTATTGATTGATGTTGTACTATCACTACACTGCTCATGTACTGCTGCTTTACTGCCGTTGCCGCTTTTACTGTAGTGATGTTTTATTGCTATTCTTGGACCTAGATAATACGGAAAGACTACAAGGTAGGTAACCTATAAGAAATTCTCAAACTACAAATAAAAGTAACTAGGACTGTGATAATCCTATTTAGCTAATGTATCAAGCCGTACCACTACAAAAATTTGTCAGATTAGCGACGTTCCAAAACGTCGCTAAACTAGGCAAAAACGTCGCTAAACTAAATTAGCGACGTTTTCAGCGACGTTCAATAAACGACGGAAAAAATCATTTCGCTAATCGAGAAAACGTCGTAAAACGTAGCTAGGGCGACGTTAGTCAGCGACGTTATTTGCGACGTTTTCAAGTGGTCGCCGATTAGCGACACATTAGCGATGTTCTTGCAACGATGTGGTGGCATCAGATTACTTGCCATGTCAACACTTTAGCGACGTTTTTAGCAACCTTTATATTCGTCGCTAAAGTTTAGCGACGAATATAAAAGTCGCTAAAACGTCGCTAAACTGAAAAAAATTGAAAAAAATTAAAAAAAAAAGAATCCAGAATGCAAATGTACAATCCAAAATATAGAATCTAATCCCTGGGTTCGTCGACCCCTTCGGTGGAACACTCAACACCGGCCCGCACAATACAATCCAGAATAGACCAAAAATAATTGGTCGTCTCCTCAAGCCTCTCGGAACATCACAATATGCATCACACATCACACAAACAAATATATATCACAATATGCATCACACAGCAAGCTATACCAATATACTTCACACACAAGAAAACAAATATCCATCACAATATCCAAAAGGAGATATATCCATCAAAATAAATATCCATCACAATATCCAGATGAGATATATCCATCAAAGTAAATCCAGTCAATATATGTATCTACTGTCGTCTATGCTGGGGCAGATAGAACTCCCTCAACAGCGCGCATATGTAGGATCCGCGGCAGCCAGATCAATATCCAGAGGAGATGGATGACTGGAACTCCTGGTGGAACTGCCCTGTGGTGCCACCTCCTCCTTCACAGCTCCCTCTACTTTAGGAATTACTTCTGGAGCAGCACTCTCGGTGGAACTGTCCTTTAGAGCTGGAGCCACCTCCTCTTTCACAGCCATCTGTGCCTTCCTCAAGCGAGATCCTCGGGTCTTAGGTGCCATCTGTGAGAACGGGTGCCATCTCGTTTGAGTACATTATTGAAAGTAGATAAAATACAGAAAATTTGATTTTTTGCCAAGTGTGAGAACGGAAGGCTCAGAACACAACCCAAAATTCATTCTAGCATACATTAGTGTGAATCATCTATGTTCTGTACATATGGTGTAGTATATGTTCTTATCGTATCTAGTATCTGAATAATATAACAGAATCGAGATGAACTCATATAATGTAATACTAAGACATCATCTACTACTATATAAGATATAGTGATAGGTTGTCATATCATCATTGTCGAGGGATGAGAGTCGAAGGACAGTCAACTTTATCTACGGCTACATAGTTTCTGCCTCGCCAGTCGAATGGCTACAGGGACTATGTCCTGATCACCATATCGTACCATAGATTAATGCAAATGGAGGTGGAGCTGGAGCCAAAATACAGAATCCAAAATACAAAATACAGAATCCAATTCCTGTGTAACGTCCAGTCCCAATATATGTAGGACTAAGTACGTAGACATGCCAGCTGTATACATACGAAGTATAGGGGCCTTGTATGTATACATAAGCTGTAAAATGCAGTAATCCAAGACAAACTAAATCTCATCCACAATGAAAAGAATAATAATAGAAAAATCAACTTGAATATTTATGATACAATCGTTGGACGGAGACAAAGTCCACTACCAACTATCTCAATGAATGAAAGGTAAAAGAATCGATCCATAAAATGGCAAGACGAACCAAGCGCAATCGTCTTCGAAGGAATGGAGAAGACCACGGCCTTGGCTAGAATACCTGCGGAAGACATGAACACACACCTGGGGAAGAACCAGGTCCTCAGATGGACGTAGCAAGATACAGAAAGAACAAGCTAATATGAACTGTCAGAATAATATATAAATATATAAAAGACTATCCTAGACACAAATATGCAAAGGAGATTCTAACCGCCTAATGTGCAATTTAGAGGACAACTTTCATGCGCATGGGTGGAATTTTAGGCTATGTGTACGTAACTGGCATCTAGTGATCCGTATTCGTCCGTAACGTCCAAAATGTCAGAGGGCATCTGCAAATAAATCGCCACACTTCCATCCGGAGACTGTGGTTTACCTGTTTGGATTCCCATACGCACTAGCGACTGTCATCCCCTAATATTTCCCACACTGTTCAAGTCATGTCCATGGCTCGTCCAGTTTTGTAACTGCTTGAGTCTCTAAAACCCTAGTCATAGCAGTTACGATCATCTATCCGTCACACGACTTTAGAGAGGGCCAGTCCATAAGTCGTGCCCCTAGCAACATGTCTCCAACCGTGTAGTGTATGTGTCATGGCCAAGGGAGATATAAGGATATCCCCCAACAAGAAGGTAGTCCGCTAACACTAAGTTAACATGCATATAGTAAAGTAAAACGACTAATAGAGTCGCTTGCACCCAAGTGTGGCTTGGACGCGCAGTCACTACTAAAATATGATCTATTAGCGACGTAATTTAGCGACGGCGTAAAATTACGTCGCTATATATGGAATTCAGCGACTCCTTTATAAAAACATCACAAAACGTCGCTGAATCGCGACGTTCAGCGACAGAAATAAAATTACGTCGCTGAATAGCGACGTTACGTCGCTGGATTATGAAAATATGTCGCCAGTTTACGACGTTTAGCGACGTCCTCATGTGACGTCGCTAATATTTTTACTTAGGACACAGCATTTCATTTTTTCCACTCACTCGAAATTTCCAATTTTTCCCACTACTCCTTCCCCCCCTCCGGCGATTCCTTCGGCGACCCCTTCCCCCCCCCGGCGACTCCCTCCCTCTCCGGCGACCCGTACCCCCCCCGTCGAGCTCCTCCTCCTCGAGCTCAGGTAAACCCTAACCTAACTCCTCCTCCTCCTCCTCCTCCTTCTCTCCCACGGACACACACACACACACGGACACACACGCACACACACACAGAGACACGCACACACACACACGGACACACACGCACACACACACAGAGACACACACACACACACGGACACACACACAGATGGACACACACACACACACTGGACACACTGTGTCATGTTGTGGTGGACACGAGACACTATGTTGGACACGTACACATAGCATAGATCCTTTACCAACCATTTATTTTCCATTTTAACATGTTTTTATATATCAATTTCTAAATATCCTATGTTGACTGATACCTTGTTAATTTATTGTATTTTCTAATTTTGAAAACCCAGTTTTGACAACCATTTTAACCTAGTTTAATGCTTTAATTTAGATGTTTAAAACCCTAGTGTAGTGTATCTATATGTGTGCTGACTGAGTTTCAAGTTTGGGGTAATTTGGTTAGAGTTTTGGTTCTCGATTTGGGTTTGAGGTGAATGGGTCTGAAATATGTTATAGGAGTATGTAATATTGTGTGAAATGAACTGATTTCCTTTCTTTTCCTTTCCTATTTGACTGAACACAGTAAATCCCCTTACTATCCAGATTGGACTGACCTATAGTTCATATCACTCACTCACTCACTCACTCTTGCCTAGGTACACACACGCATATAGCCTAATACAAGCATGTTAGCCTCCCTCATATACACGTATATGTGACTGTCACATGTAACAGTCAACACACTCACCCCCCATTCACATGTGCATGTACACACACCACCCACTCTCTACTTCTCTCTCTATATATATATGTTTGATAGATGGTATTGTATACATATATACATAACTATATCATGTAACTCATATGTGATATAGGCATATAGCCTATGTTAGAGTGTCTAAATATATGAATGCATGAAAGTTGCCTTGTCTTGTAATATAGGCATATAGTATATACATGCCTATATATATATATATTATATGTATATATCTATATAGATATTACTTGTGTGTATGAGATAGCTTGAGTTGACTTTGGTCATTATTAGTACTTGAATTGATCGGAACAAAGACCCCCAATGTCGGTATCGGTCAATATTTGGTATCGGTCGGTATCGGATCGGAACATGCCAAACCGTATCGGTATCGGCCGTATCGGATCGGTATCGGCCGATACTTTAAAATTATATAAAATAGTAGTCACCCCCAAGCTTGACTATTTTTACTGAAAGTCAAAGTAGAGTAAACATCTGACCTACATTGGACTAAGAGTTGACAAAGTCAATTATAGGTCAACCCTTGACCTAGTTTGACCTTATTTGACTTAGCTTGACCTTGTTTGACTTTGTTGTCTTCATGTTTGTTAAATGACACCCAGATACTAGTTTTAGTTGTTTAAATGACACCCAGATACTAGTTTTAGTTTCAGTTTGCTTTGGTAACTCACTATTGCTCATTACTTGGTACTAGTTTTAGTTGATTGTATTTTTTTAGGACTAAACAAATGACACCCAGATATTACTTGTGTGTATGAGATAGCTTGAGTTGACTCTGGTCATTATTGGTACTTGAATTATAGGTTAGGCTTGTATAGCCTTGAATGGTGTGTGCTAGCTAGTATTGGGATACCAATAGCGATAAGGTAAAGGGTACCTTGGTAGGTCATGACTAGAAATAGGATATTTGACTTAGATTTGATCTTGTTTGACCAAGGTTGACTATTTGACCTAGTTTGACCTTGTTTGACCTTGTTTGACTTTTTTTGACTTAGCTTGACCTTGTTTGACTTAGTACAACCTAGTTTGACCTAGTTTGACCTAGTTTGACCTTGTTTGACTTTGTTTGACTTAGCTTGACCTTGTTTGACTTAGTACAACCTAGTTTGACCTAGATTGCATATCATTGTTATTAGTAACTGTCCGCTACTAATGTGTGTCCCATAATAAGACATAATATACGAATTTGTGCCTGTTGGATAATGTGTGTCCATCTTTGCAAAATTATTTCCAAATGGATATGAATTACTACTTGCGGAATCGTTCATGGATGTACAATCGTCGTCCTGATGACATGTGTGGTGTGCGGGATGAATACATAACGGGAGTAGAGCAGTTCCTGCAGTTTGCTAAGGCGTTCCCTCAGTACATGGACGGCACCAAAATTAAGTGTCCGTGTATGAAATGTCATAACGTAAAATATTATCCAGAAGTGGAAGTGACATATCATTTGTACTCGAGGGGTTTCACGCCTAATTACTATCAGTGGACCGCACACGGAGAACTTGTGTCTTTAGCATCAGTGCCGGAGCCTTATGTTGAGCCGTATATGCATGCGGGATCTAATTTTGTTTCAGATAATCATGCATACGACGACGGGTGCGTGAACATGGTTTTCGACGCTGCGGGGCCTAGCTTCGTTCATGATGCACCTGAGGAGGCACCGAACGCCGATGCTGCACAGTTCATGGAGTTGTTGGAGAATGTAAGGACTCTATTGTATCCTGGTTGTGAGGATCATTCACCGTTGGAGGTGGTTACAAGACTGTTGAGCATTAAGTCAGATTTTAACATATCGTAAGATTGCTACAACCGAGTGTTGGAGTTGATTATAGAGATCTTGCCGGCGGGTGCTAAGTTGCCTAAAGACTTCTACCGGTCTAAGAGGATGGTGAGATCGCTCTGGATGGGATACGAGAAAATCGATTCCTGTCGCAATGGGTGCATGCTGTACTACAAAGACGACAAGGACGCAGATGTGTACAGATTTTGTGGTGCTGATCGCTATAAGACAACTAGTACAAGAAGGTCTACCGGTGCAAGAAGACCGACCGATTCAATGCACTACTTGCCTTTAACGCCGAGGTTGCAAAGATTATTTATGGTGAAAGAGACGGCCGAAAATATGAGTTGGCACATGTGAGAACAGATTAAAGGAGTGTTGGATCACCCATCCGATGGAGAAGCGTGGAAGCACTTTGATCGAGTGTATCCAGATTTTGCTTCAGATCCGCGAAATGTCAGGTTGGGAGTATCTTCTGACGGTTTTACTCCTTTTGGTCTTTCGGGATCCCAGTATTCGTGCTGGCCTATGATTGTCACTCCGTATAACCTACCGCCTTGGATGTGCATGAAGACTCAGTACATGTTTCTAACCGTTATAATTCCTGGTCCGATCAATCCCAAGAGGAACATTGACGTGTACTTACAGCCTTTGATAGATGAGTTGAATCAGTTATGGGAAGTAGGCGCTAACACGTACGATGTTTCCAGGAAGCAGAATTTTCAGATGAAGGCAACCCTTATGTGGACCATCAACGACTTTCCGGCCTATGGAATATTATCTGGATGGAGCACTCATGGCCGTCTCTCATGTCCGTATTGCATGGACCGTTGTAAGGCTTTCCGCTTGAAACACGGCAAAAAACCGTGCTTCTTTGATTGTTATCGGCAATTTCTGCCAAAAGATCATCCGTTCAGAAGGAACAGGAATGCTTTCCGTGCCGGCGTTGTAGAGAAGGGTGATCCACCGCCAAGGTTATGCGGAGCCACGATATGGGAGGAGGTTAAAGATTTTCCAAGTGCTATAGAAGATCCTACAACTGGGTACAAGTGCGATGGATTTGGTAGAGTTCATAACTGGACAAAGAGGAGCATATTCTGGGATCTGCCATACTGGAGTACCAATCTGATCAGACATAATCTTGATGTCATGCATATTGAGAAGAATGTGTTTGATAACATAATTAATATTGTGATGGACGTAAAGGGAAAAATGAAAGACAATCCCAAGGCCAGGTTGGACTTAGAAGAAATATGCAAACGCCCTGCGTTGCATTTGATACAGCAGAATGGAAAACAGTTCCTGTCGAAGTCAATTTCGCTGGACAAGGAGGATAAAGTAAGACTTTGTCGGTGGATCCAGGGCCTAAAATTTCCAGACGGATATGTGTCAAATCTGAGAAGATGTGTCAATCCGAAGGAAAACAAATTGACGGGTATGAAGAGCCACGATTGTCACATATTCATGGAGAGGTTAATTCCGATTGTATTTCGGGAATTCTTACCGCAGGCAGTTTGGGATCCATTGACGGAGCTTAGCATATTCTTCAGGGATCTTTGTTCTAAGAAATTGCTCGTTGATCGTCTAAAAAAGCAAGAGAAGGACATTGCGGTAATACTATGCAAGCTAGAGAGGGTGTTTCCTCCTGGATTCTTCGACTCTATAGAGCATTTGCCGATTCATCTATCCTATGAGGCACGTGTTGGTGGATCCGTCGAATATCGATGGATGTACCCGTTCGAGCGATATTTGAATCACCTAAAAAGAAAGGTGAAAAATAAGGCACGGGTCGAGGGTTCTATTTGTGAAGCCTATGTTCTCGAGGAGATTATAAACTTTTGTTCGATGTATTTCAAGCCTCATGTTGCAACTAATAGAACGAGAGCTTCCAGAAACGACGAGGGAGATCATGAAAGTAATGATACAATACTGAAGGTATTCAATGCTCCAGGAAAGCCATCGAGTAAGATGAAAAAGAGATATCTGAACGATGATGAGCTAAGGGCTGCTCAGGTGTATGTATTACTCAACTGCGACGAAGAGGAAGTAGAGAAACTGGAGGGGTAAGTAATTAATACGTCTATATTATTTTAATAGTGTTAATTATTATACTATTACATTAATTGAACGATATTGTTTTCAGCATATTTAATGATGATGTGAGGTCGGGTAGGCCACACATAACAGAAGAAGAACTAGAACAAGAAATGAGGCATTATTTTCCATCATGGTTGAGTGCATATGTAAGACTTGAGAACTCTGTAATTACCTTTTTGTATATGCACTTGATTGAGAATGAGCTTAATTGCTTCTTTCGTGGTATTTAGGTCGATCGTCCATACGCAAGACTTGAGAATGAGTCTATTAGAACGCTAGCCAAGGGACCAATTTATGCTGCAAAAATATGGCCAAGCTACTGTGTTAATGGGTTTAGGTTCAAGTCAACAACTTGCCCGATCAGAGACAACTTTGTGGATCTCGATTCCACCAAAAACAGCTGTTTGTGTATCAGATCTTCGAACTACAAAGATGTTGATGCGGGCAACGATTTCTATGGCGTGTTACGGGAAATCGTGGAGCTGACATATAGTTATGGAATAGAGCCTGCTAAGATTGTGTTATTCAGGTGTGATTGGTTCGATCCGATTGAAGGTCAAGGTTGGAAAGTAGACAAGCACGGTCTTGTTGATATAAACTATCGGCGTCGATATCAAGCCTATGAACCATTTGTCCTATCAAGTCAGGCTCAGCTCGTGTACTTCACAAGTTATCCTAAATGGGGAACAACAAGGTCGGACTGGTGGACAGTATGCAAGACCAAAGCTAGAAATACCTTTGAGGTTGACGATATAGCTTATCAACAGGATGAACTACCTCTTGTAACAAATATTATAGAAGTGGACACGACGAAAGTTCCCTATTACACATCTAATTGTGTAGAAGAAGTAGAATTATCTGAAGAGGAAGATGCAGATGAAAGTGAAGATGTAGAGGAGGAAGAAGAAGAAGAAGAAGAAGAAGAAGAAGAAGAAGAAGAAGAAGAAGTAGATGAGCTAAATGAACTAGATGAATTTTCAGAAGAGGATTAAATCTGTACGTTTGTTTTATCATCATATTTGACACTTTAGTGACACTTCTATCATATAAATCTGTGACACTTCAGCGATACTTTATTGACACTTTTATTGACACTTTAGTGACACTTTTTGACTATGATATTTTTCAAAAATCTGTGATGTCTATCATATAAATATGTTTTTTTGTTTTATTGTCATATGTTTTATTGTCAGGTATGACTAGACCATCTGGACGACGCGGAGGATTATATATTAGGCAGCCCCGTCAGCCTCGGGCTGGGGATGGAGAGGGCAGTTCCGTACCCTCATTCTCATCTTCGAGTACGCCAGTGTACCGTTCTGTTCCCGGTCCATTACCGGGACAGGACAGTTCTAGCAGGTTGGCGACTCCTCCCTCGTCGTCCAGCCTTCCTGATCCCGCGTCCAGCATCCCTGATCCCCCGTCCAGCATTCCTACTGTCGACGGCTCTATGGAGGGAGCCCACACCGATCATATGGAGGACGGCGATCAGACTGATCCTGTCCAGGCAGGAGGTGAGAGCGATACTCCATGCGCTCCCCCGGGCGAGACGCGTATGGAGATTTGGACGGACGGGCCTATGAAGTAAGTTAATTAATTATTATATATTTCTCAAATGATTATATGTACATATATATTCATGAAAAATTATTATTGTATAGATATCGGCCTTCTGCAGTACAGAGACAGCTGGGGACATTTGTGAGGCAGAACTATGGTGGGCCTTGGCTCAATTACTCAGATGCTCCCGTAGATAGGAAGGCCTTTTGGTTCGCCCACTTCAAGGTAAAAAATTTGTTTATTTTTAAATTTTAATAATCATTTGTGTATATTATACAACTTTTGTATTTTGCTTCTTGTAGAGGACCTATTTCTATCCACCACACCGGGCGGCGAGGATCGAGGGCCAATTTTCTGCCGTCATAGCCAAGCTCATCCGTGATGCGATCGACGACCAGAAGCGTCGTGATCGCTCCGGACAGCTGATCCAGGGTTGGATTATGCCAGAGCAGTGGACTGCGATGAAGGCTAGATTCAGCAAGCCCAAGTACCAGGAGCGGTCTGAGAAGGCCAAGGTGGCGCGGTCGAGCGCCGGTAAGTGGTGTGGTGGCTCCATTCCGATGACGGAGCATTTTCGTCGTCTGGTACGTTTCCTATGACGGACATTAATTTATATATAGTTCGATATAATGTTTAATACTAATAATAGATAATATATTTTAACAGGTAAAGAAGGGTGAGGACCCGAACATGGTGACCGTCTTCCTGGTCACCCATCGGAGGGCTGGGGACTTCATTGACGAGAGGGCGACGCAGGCATATGTACGTTCTCTTCTTTATATTAACTGACTATAATTTAGAAAACAGGAAAATAGATATCAATATAGACTTTAGTAAACACTTACACGTTAGCAAACATATTCTAGGCCGAGTTTGTTTGGCTACAGAAGGAGGCGGCTGATGCTGCTGCTGCTGCTAGTGCGCAAGCAGAGGGAGGGGCTGGTACTTCCTCCCAGCCGCCTGCAGAGCCATCGCCGGACGAGCTCTGGATGACCGCCGTTGGCGGTCTTCAGAAGGGTACGTACTACGGTACGGGTTCCTACGGCGCGTATTTGGCTTCGGAGTCATCCCGGGCCCCCTCTGTTAGTACGCAGTCTCCGACTACGCAGGCGTCGTCACGAGCTGAGGATGTTCGTCGTCAGATCGAGGAGCTGCGTCACGAGTTACAGCAGCAGATTTCTGATGCGGTCGAGCGACGATCCGACCCTCCGATCGTCACCGGACAATTTGATGCGGTCGAGCGCAGTATACAGGAGCTGATGAGTCTGCATCAGGCTGCAGCTGCCAACTTGCAGACGCTCACCGAGTCTACGCAGCGCACAGAGCGTAGACAGGTCGAGCTGGAGGGATCGCAGAGGAGCCTTTCTCTCTCACTCGCTCAGTATACTGAGAAGGTGGTGAGTACCCTTGCTGCGCATGGTGAGCGACTGCGAGAGCTGGAGCAGGTACGTCCTCCGGGTCCATCGACGGCACCGACTCCAGATACTGCACTGCCTCCGACGCCGACTCCAGACATTGTACTGCCTTCTACTGCCCCTACGGTACAGCTCACCCAGGAGCAGTATGACTACATTCTATCCCAGTTGCGCGGCAGGGGTCCACAGTAATTTTATTGGTTTTTTTATGACTTGTATGTATTGGCCCTATGGGCAAATTGTTTATTCATACACTGTTGTTTATACACTTGGTGGGAGACTTTTTATCATCTTTCATTTTTATTTGACTCTATTGGATGTTTGTGAGGATGTGTGTCTGTGATATTTACTTTGCACTGCCTTCTATTTTTATTGTGATATTTACTTTGTGATATCTGCGACGGGATGACAAATATACCTACGCTGGGTTATAAGCGATGATCTGATATACAAAGGAGGTGCTGCCGAAATTTTAAAAAAATATATTATGTATTTTTGTTATGATGTGTGTCTGTGTTTACAGTGAATGTGAAATGCAGTGTTCGGAACCATCGACAGTTTCGATTACTGTTGTATGTTTTATCTTGGATAGAAATAGCAACAGTTCAGGGTGCACTTCTGAGAGCTTCATTTTCACGTCCTTCACTTTCTCGGACGTCGTAAAGGTTCCCGAGAAGGTGAAGGACGTGAAGAGGAAGCTCTGAGAAGTGCACCCTGAACTGTTGCTCTTTCTATCCAAGATAAAACATAGAACAGTAAGCAAAACTGTCGATGGTTCGAACACTGCACTTCACACACACTGTAAACATAGAAACACAGCATAACAAAAATATCAATTATATTTTTTTAAATTTTTTTTAACATTAGCGACGTATAGCGACGTTCTGCGACGTACTGCGACATCAAATAGACGTGGCTATACGTCGCTAGTTAGCGACGTTACGTCGCTCGACGTCGCTAATATACGTCGCTACGTTGCCTACGTGGCCACGTGGATGCCATGCCTCGTCATTATTTATAAACTTTTGAAGCGTCGCTAGTGGTCGCTTTACGTCGCAATGTTGGCGACGTACTGATACGTCACTCTCTGTCGCTCATTTGGCGACGTCTAGCGACAATGGACGCCGCGTCGCAAATAGCGACGTTCGGCGACGAAAGTATCATCTGCGACTTGCCTATAAGCGACGTAAGTTTTCCGTCGCTAAATACGTCGCAAATCATTTTTAGCGACGTATTTTCTGTATTTAGCGACGTCTCCTGACGTCGCTAATCTGGGTTATTTTAGTAGTAAGTTTATAAAAAGAAAACTAAAAATATGAAACAAAAAAATAATATAGAAAATAAATAATTTAACAGTTAATTAGCAAGGTATACTTGCCTGGGTCCTGAGCACTGTGGTGGCGAAGATCAGACAGGAAAGTAGGTGGAACAACGGCTGCTGAGGAACTATGGTCCAAACAAACATCTCCGGATGCTAAAAATAGTCTATTATCTAATTATAATTAATACTATACCTATTAGATTTATTTAATAAATTCTATAATTAGGATATGGTATAGGTTTTCGTATTAGCTTTCCGAAAAACTAAACGGACCGCATTTTCGTTTCCGGAAACTCCCGAAATCGCAAAAATACTGAAACACGTTTATTTTTCGGACATCTAATACTCAAATAGTTTTACATAAATCTACAGAATAAATTTTGTCTATTAAAATATGTTTTTGGAAACCTTACCTCGATACGCTTCTTTTAAAAAAAACTGGAGGCAAAACAGAGTTCGGAGGTAGGAGATATCGTCGTTCCAAGTTGCTCTTGCTGCTAAAAAGCGGGACTGAATTCTAATGACGAATTTTATAGTTTCTATTGGACTAAAAATAATTTCGAATTATGGATGATAGAAGGGGATGTATTGGATTTATATAGGTATTTATTTCAGATTTATCTCCTAAATTAGATAGGATTTGATTTAAATAAATGGGAGTTTGCTTTATTAGGATAGGATATAGATAGAGATGTTTTCCTAGTAGAAGTAGGATTAGTATTAATTTAAAATATAGTTTATATTTATCTAAATTATCTATAACATTATTTAAAATTACTATAGATAATAACTATAGTTAATATTTATTTAAACAATCTTCATCTAATCTCATTTATATAAGCTAAAATATCTAATACTAATTTGACATTTATTCTATATTATGTACAATATAAGTAACATGTAAAAAGTAATAAAAGTTATGAAATAAATCCTAAAATTTTGAGGAAAAGAAATTGTATAATATAGTTTAGATCCTTAATGTACTAGAAAAATAGCTTTATATATATATTTTTATACTAAATTCATCAATGAGCACTATACTAAATATATGTAAAATAATACAAATTATATAATAAGTCAATAAATAGTTATTTAAAAATCCAAAAATTCTACAAATATTTATTTTAAAAAATCAAGGGGTTTACAAAAGTCTTATCTAGATAAGGATTAAGAAGAGTTTTAATTCCCCTTAGATTTTTCACTATTTAATTCAAATTGATTTAAAAGTAACTCAATCAAATATAATTCAATGTAGATAGAGACTAGGATTTATTTAAACCCAAATAGATAATTCTATTATTAAATTTAAACCAATACATTCATATCTAAATCCAAATCCTATTTAAATATAGATAAATTACACATTTAAATTAAACTATTAAATTTAAATCAATAAATCAAATCATAATTTAATTTATCACAAATATATCCAAAATATCTTTTTATAAAATTTATATAATAATTAATTTCAAAAATTCCAATATATATTTTAAATATTAGTAGAAAATATCTTCAAAATACCCTTTAAATAATTTAGGTAAAAATAACTTCAAAATAAACATAAATATTTACATATTTAAAATACCTTCTTCCTAAATAAATTATTAAAAATAATAAAAATAAATTTTGAAAATATACATGAAATAATTTTCATGCGTTTTACACGAGTAGAATATTCACATAATCTAGTTTTTCTAAATTACCACTTATTAAAATAAGATAGCCTTTTATAAATAACTAAAATAATAAGTTTTGGCAACCTCGATAGATACTTTTCACAACTTTTAATAAAAATAATTATTATATATATAATTTTGAAACCATTACCGATAATAAAATCAAAAAGCATTTTTCTAAAAATATGTACCTCGTACATATTCGCACTCGACGAGTAAATACGAAAAAAAACGTAAATTCCCGCGCGACGTACAATACGACTATGCGACGTATAAATACAAAAAAAACTAGTACTAAAATATAGTAGAATTTAGGAATTTTACATCCTACCCAACTTACAAGAATTTCGTCCTTGAAATTAAGAATAAGTAGGGGGTAAGAAGGCACAAGGGGTATATTGGTAATGACAATTCGACGAGTCCTTGGACGAGGCAAGAAACAACATAAACAAGCATTAGAAAATCGTGATTTAGATAATAAATCACGGACATGGCTAATAAACGTAAAAGGAAAAGATTAAAAGTTTTAAGTGGATCCATATAAATAATTTAGAGACTTAAGATATGGTTTCTTGGGAGTAGGTTGATGGCACGATTAGGAGAACGATTAGATTCACTCCTAATTGAAGTGATTAGGAAGTCGTGATAGAAGGTCGAGGAAGGGACGAGTAGTTAAGACAAAGATATAGTCACATCGAGTGTTAATGGTCACAAGAGGTAGGATAGCTAGAGAAAATTCAAGTACAGCGCTTTCGTCCTTCTAAAATAAGTGAAGGCGAAAGCAATATAGAGTTCAAAGACGATATTATCGAATACGAATACGTGGTTCAAAGGCGGCCGAATAATTCAAAAAGAATCGTCAAGGCAATAGTAGATAAGATTCTAAGGGGTAAGTTTAACTATATCTCAACCACGTAGGATAATAGTGTGAAAGGCGAACCAAAGTGCACTAGGTTGATCAGACCATCATGCACCGGTTCTGACTAGACAATATGTTAGTAGGGGCCCCCAATAAAATATATGTCCTTGAACAAGCTTGAATAAAAAGTAAACTTACAAAAATTAGGCTATTTAGCAGCATTAGTCACGATGGTAAAAACATAGGCACGAGAGCGTAAGAGTGAAAGAAGGTAGAATTAGTTCAGTTCCTTAAGAATCTAAGTCTTGTCATGTGATTGTTCCTATACATTCATCCTACTGTCTTTTATCTAAGGCTTGGTGGGCTAGATAAGTTAGGGTCCTATAAAGGCTATAGTCTAAGTAATCATGTTAATATGGGTCACAAGAAAAATAAATGTTAGGTCGTGAGGTGTCTACCCAACTTACAAGAGTTAAACTAGTGGTGTGATAGAACAATGGAACAAGTCTACCTAGTATGGATTACCTTTCTAACCAACATCAAGCACGAAAGAAGGATAAGAATTAACGGTAGAGGGAATCAAGCAAGATGCAAATCAAGGGATTCAAAATAGAATCGAGAAGGTCAAGTATGTGGATGAGATCCTAGACTCTAATCCTATCCGCAGGCTTGCTTGGTACGGTAAAGTAACCAAACAATTTATCTTGACCTGCATGGGCCACCACAAAAACATGTAACGCCCCAGTCCCAATATACGTAGGACTAAGTACGTAGACATACCAGCTGTATACATACGAAGTACAGGGGCCTTGTATGTATACATAAGCTGTAAAATGCAGTAATCCAAGTCAAACTAAATCTCATCCACAATGAAAAGAATAATAATAGAAAAATCAACTTGAATATTTATGATACAATCGTTGGGCGGAGACAAAATCCACTACCAACTATCTCAATGAATGAAAGGTAAAAGAATCGATCCATAAAATGACAAGACGAACCAAGCGCAATCGTCTTCGAAGGAATATAGAAGACCACAGTCTTGGCAAGAATACATGCGGAAGACATGAACACACACCTGGGGAAGAACCAGGTCCTCAGACGGACGTAGCAAGATACAGGAAGAACAAGCTAATATGAACTGTCAGAATAATATATAAATATATAAAAGACTATCCTAGACACAAATATGCAAAAGAGATTCTAACCGCCTAATGTGCAATTTAGAGGACAACTTTCATGCGCATGGGTGGAATTTTAGGCTATGTGTACGTAACTGGCATCCAGTGATCCGTATCCGTCCGTAACATCCAAAACGTCAGAGGGCATCTGTAAATAAATTGCCACAGTTCCATCCGGAGACTGTGGTTTACCTGTTTGATTTCCATACGCACTAGCGACTGTCCTCCCCTAATATTTCCCACACTGTTCAAGTCATGTCCATGGCTTGTCCAGTTTTGTAACTGCTTGAGTCTCTAAAACCCTAGTTATAGCAGTTACGATCTTCTATCCATCATACGACTTTAGAGAGGGCCAGTCCATAAGTCGTGCCCCTAGCAACATGTCTCCAACCGTGTAGTGTATGTGTCATGGCCAAGGGAGATATAAGGATGTCCCCCAACAAGAAGGTAGTCCGCTAACACTAAGTTAACATGCATATAGTAAAGTAAAACGACTAATAGAGTCGCTTGCACCCAAGTGTGGCTTGGACGCGCAGTTTATAACAAAGAAAACTAAATATATGAAACAAAATAAATAATATAGAAAATAAATAATTTGACATTTAATTAGCAAGGTATACTTGCCTGGGTCCTGAGCACTGTGGTGGCGAAGATCAGACAGGAAAGTAGGTGGAACAACGGCTGCTGAGGAACTAAGGTCCAAACAAACATCTCCGGATGCTGAAAATAGTCTATTATCTAATTATAATTAATACTATACCTATTAGATTTATTTAATAAATTCTATAATTAGGATATGGCATAGGTTTTCGTATTAGCTTTTCGAAAAACTAAACGGACCGCATTTTCGTTTCCGGAAACTCCCGAAATCGCAAAAATACTGAAACACGTTTATTTTTCGGACATCTAATACTCAAATAGTTTTACAGAAATCTACAGAACAAATTTTGTCTATTAAAATATGTTTTTGGAAACCTTACCTCGATACGCTTCTTTTAAAAAAAATGGAAGCAAAACAGAGTTCAGAGGTAGGAGATATCGTCGTTCCAAGTTGCTCTTGCTCCTAAAAAGCGGGACTGAATTCTAATAACGAATTTTATAGTTTCTATTGGACTAAAAATAATTTTGAATTATGGATGATAGAAGGGGGATGTATTGGGTTTATATAGGTATTTATTTCAGATTTGCCTCCTAAATTAGATAGGATTTAATTTAAATAAATGGGAGTTTGCTTTATCAGGATAGGATATAAATAGAGATATTTTTCTAGTAGAAGTAGGATTAGTATTAATTTAAAATATAGTTTATATTTATCTAAATTATCTATAACATTATTTAAAATTACTATAGATAATAACTATAGTTAATATTTATTTAAACAACCTTCATCTAATCTCATTTATATAAGCTAAAATATCTAATACTAATTTGACATTTATTCTATATTATGTACAATATAAGTAACATGTAAAAAGTATTAAAAGTTATGAAATAAATCCTAAAATTTTGAGGAAAAGAAATTGTATAATATAGTTTAGATCCTTAATGTACTAGAAAAATAGCTTTATATATATTTTTTTATACTAAATTCATCAATGAGCACTATACTAAATATATGTAAAATAATACAAATTATATAATAAGTCAATAAATAGTTATTTAAAAATCCAAAAATTCTACAAATATTTATTTTAAAAAATAAAGGGGTTTACAAAAGTCTTATCTAGATAAGGATTAAGATGAGTTTTAATTCCCCTTAGATTTTTCACTATTTAATTCAAATTGATTTAAAAGTAACTCAATCAAATATAATTCAATGTAGATAGAGACTAGGATTTATTTAAACCCAAATAGATAATTCTTTAAACCAATACATTCATATCTAAATCCAAATCCTATTTAAATATAGATAAATTACACATTTAAATTAAACTGTTTAATTTAAATCAATAAATCAAATCATAATTTAATTTATCACAAATATATCCAAAATATCTTTTTATAAAATTTATATAATAATTAATTTCGAAAATTCCAATATATATTTTAAATATTAGTAGGAAATATCTTCAAAATACCCTTTAAATAATTTAGGTAAAAATAATTTCGAAATAAACATAAATATTTACATATTTAAAATACCTTCTTGCTAAATAAATTATTATAAATAATAAAAATAAATTTTGAAAATATACATGAAATAATTTTCATGCGCTTTACACGAGTAGAATATTCACATAATCTACTTTTTCTAAATTACCACTTATTAAAATAAGATAGCCTTTTATAAATAACTAAAATAATAAGTTTTGGCAACCTCGATAGATACTTTTTACAACTTTTAATAAAAATAATTATTATATATAATTTTGAAACCATTACCGATAATAAAATCAAAAAGCATTTTTCTAAAAATATGTACCTCGTACATATTCGCACTCGACGAGTAAATACGAAAAAAAATATAAATTTCTGCACGACGTACAATACGACTATGCGACGTATAAATACAAAAAAAAACAGTACTAAAATATAGTAGAATTTAGAGATTTTACACCCTGGGTTCGCCGAAATACAAAAACAAAGATTAACACACAGTACTAATTAATATGTATTTTAAGTGTGAGAACGGATGGCTCAGAACACAACCCAAAATTCATTCTTACATACATTAGTGTGAATCATCTATGTTCTGTACATATGGTGTAGTATATGTTCTTATCGAATCTAGTATCTAGTATATGAAGAATGTAACAGAATCAAGATGAACTCACCTAATGTAATACTAAAACATCATATACTACTATATAAGATATAGTAATAGGTTGTCGTATCATCATTGTCGAGGGATGAGGGTCGGAGGACAGTCAACTTCATCTACGGCTACATAGTTACATGAGCTAGTCGTCGCGAAACGTCGCTAATAGCGATTAATTTAGCGACGTTAGTATGAACGTCGCTAAATTCTAATTATATTCTCCCCACCAATTCATTTCTTCCCATTTTACTCTCTCACTCTCTCTTCTACCCCCCTCTGGCGCTCTCACTCTCTCCGGCGCTCTCACAGTACAAATTCATATTTGTTTAAAGTGTGAGAACGGATGGCTCAGAACACAACCCAAAATTCATTCTAGCATACATTAGTGTGGATCATTATGTTCTGTACATATGGTGTAGTATATGTTCTTATCGAATCTAGTATCTGAAGGATATAACAGAATCAAGATGAACCCACATAATATAATACTAAGACGTCATCTACTATAATAACAGAATCAAGATAGGTTGTCGTATCATCATTGCCAAGGAAGGGAGGTTAATTGGAGGAAGCTACTACAGAAAGTGAAGACCGACATGAACTGACGCACGAAAATAAGGAGCTCTAAGCTGGAATAAGAAAAGTTGTGCTTTGGAAAAAGAACTCTTGTAAACTCTTTGTTCACAAAGCAATCTATAATTAAAGAATACAAAACAAGTATGGAGTTCGTAACTCAAGTATAGAGCTTACAAGAGTTATAAACTCGATACTTGTTCTGTATTCATTATATCTTGCTTTGTGAACAAAGAACTTACAAGAGTAGAATATCTAAAATACAACTTTACTTGTTACAGCTTTGATCTCCTCCTTTTCGTGCGTCACTTCATGTCAGTCTGCACTTTCTGTAGTAACGACCACAAGTTTTATGTTCTTCAACGATATATTTCATATGCTTAATTGCAAAGTATGGGAACGAATGGCTCAAAACACAACCCAAAATTCATTCTAGCATACATTAGTGTGAATCATCTATGTGCTGTACATATAGTGTAGTATATGTTCTTATCGCATCTAGTATCTGAAGAATGTAACAGAATCAAGATGAACTCACATAATGTAATACTAAGACATCATCTACTACTATATAAGATATAGTGATAGGTTGTCATATCATCATTGCCGAGGGATGAGGTTCGGAGGACAGTCAACTTTATCTACAGCTACACAGTTTCTGTCTCGCCAGTCGAATGGCTGCAGGGACTATGTCCTGATCACCATGTCGTAGTCCAATACAATCCAGAGATTGACACAGTACTAATTCATATATGTAGTCCAGTACAAATAGTCTAATACAAAAACAACCCAATACAAATAGTCCAATACAAATAAGTACTAATAACTAATGAAAACCATGCAGCTCACGCAAACGTTCAGTGATACGATCACGCAACCACCTCGAATAAGTGGGATCGACGGCGGCAGGAGGGATGTAGTCCATTACAAGTGCTGCATGAATAGAACTCCCGGCCTCACTAGCTACCGGTGCTGGATGATTAGAACTCTCGGTCTCACTAGCTACCGGTGCCACTTCCTCCTTAACAGTAGGAGGAGCCACCTCAGCATTCACTGTTTCCCTCAAACGACGTGCCGCTCCTCGGGTCATGGGTGCCATCTGGTAAGATCAATATTCACAAATAATATAATTGTAACATAAGCAAGCTAACTAAAGGAACCATCATCTCGTTTGAGTACATTTTTGAAAGTAGATAAAATACAAAAAATTAAGTTTTTTGCCAAGTGTGAGAACGGATGGCTCAGAACACAACCCAAAATTCATTCTAGCATACATTAGTGTGAATCATCTATGTTCTGTACATATGGTGTAGTATATGTTTTTATCGTATCTAGTATCTGAAGAATGTAACAGAATCAAGATAAACTCACATAATGTAATACTAAGACATCATCTACTACTATATAAGATATAGAGATATGTTGTTATATCATCATTGCCGAGGGATGAGGGTTGGAGGACAGTCAACTTTATCTACGGCTATATAGTTTCTGCCTCGCCAGTCGAACGGCTGCAGGGACTATGTCCTGATCACCATATCGTACCATAGTTTCTGCCTCGCTAGTCGAATAGCTGCAGGGACTATATGTTCCGATCACCATGTTACCAATTAACTAACCAACAAAACTACTTATTACAAATATCGACACTATCGGTGCGTTCAAATCGGAGTCTCACATTTTTCGGTGTCGGAAAACAAATAATTATTACTAAATTATCAGATTTTTCGGTACTATCGGTGCCCCTGACCAAGCCCCCCTCTCCCCCTACACCACCCCTAACCCTAACCCGAAACCTAACCCTCCCCTCCCCCCCTACTCCCCTCCCCCAACAGCCCCCACCCCACTGCTCCCCTCCCCCCATCCGCCCCCACCCCCTACTCCCCTCCCCCAGCCGCCCCCATCCCCCCTGCTCCCCTCCCCCAGCCGCCCCCACCCCCCTGCTTCCCTCATCCAGCCGCCCCCACCCCACCTGCTCCCCTCCCCCAGCAGCCCCCACCCCCACTGCTTCCCTCCTCCAGCCGCCCCTACCCCCCCGTTCCCTTCCCCCCCACCCACACATACCCATCCCTAACCCGAACCCTAACCCTAGCTCCCCTCCCCCAGCCGCCCTCGTCCCCCCTGCCCTACCACCCCAGCCAACCCCCACTCACCCCCCAACCACCCACATCCCCCCTGTCCCTCCCCCCGAGCCACCCGCACCCCACAACCACCAATAACCAAAACAGCCGGAGAGAGAGAGAAAGGGAGGGGGAGAGTCACGTACCGGAGAGGAAGGAGAGTCGCCGGAGAGAGTGAGAGTCGCCGGAGAGAGTGAGAGCGCCGGAGAGAGTGATAGCGCCGGAGGGGGGAGGAGAGAGAGTGAGAGAGTAAAATGGGGGGAAATAAATCGTCGGGGGGGGATATAATTAGAATTTAGCGACGCTAATACTACTGTCGCTAAATTAGTCGCTATTAGCGACGTCAGAGCGACGTTTCGCGATGACTAGCTCATGCAATTAATATACGTCGTTGTTACGTCGCTTATTTCGTCGCTAGTAGCGACTATTAGCGACATTTCTATAAAACTTCGCTAATGAACACAATTTAGCGACGTTAATCGAACGTCGCTAAATTTATGTCGCCAATTGAGCAGATTTTAGTAGTGTACTCACTGCTTAGCCGCGACTGATGGTTCGAGTCCATTTCTATCAGTCATGTCTTATCTTGTCTAGTCTTATTCTAGTCTTTTCTTGTTCATGTACCTTGATCTTGTTTTGGTTCATGTACACATTTACTGTTTATCCATGATTTCCTGATCCAGTATTTATATGCGATTCTAGTTAGTTTTTATGATCATGTACGTACATGCTCATGTTTCCATAGTACCTTAATTTTTTTATTCATGATTGTACTTGTAAGCAACCTAATTTTTGAAAATTATTTTTTATTTATTTTATACAATTTTATATTTATTAAATTATATTTTATTATTAATTATGACCATATATAGGTGTACTTTTTCGTAGCTTTGATTTTTGGAGCACAAGAAATGCCAATCTTTCGAATCGTCCTTTATGAGTTTGGAAGTAGACAAATCCACCTTCAATTTGATATATTATTTTCTATTCAAACTTTTTTCCTAACATTCTTTTGACTTCGTGTAACTTCGGGTCAATTTAGGCCAATTGTTCATTTACCGTAATTTTAGACCTAACTTTCAATGTGAGTTTGGAACTCGACATCGACTAAAACCATTTGATCCAATATAAGGTTTTGATCCATTTTGAGCCTACAAAACACATGCCAAGGGTATGCCACCCAATCTAGTTCACATGTGCTATTTATTTGTGAATGACACAAGAGACTCATTGGTTGACTTCTCGAGTTTGATTTGACTATAAAATATATTTGGACCCTAACCTAGCCAATCCTACTTAGTAGAACCATGTTATGTTGCCATGACTTAGTAGAATTATTTTGGGCCAAATAGATTGGAATACAATTTTAGGCCATATATATATATATGGCCTAAAATTGTATTCCAATCTATTTGGCCCAAAATAAGTCATGGTTAAGTTTTTAGACACATATTGACTAGGAATTTTGGTCCGGTTAGTATAGTTGTGTGCTTTGACTAGTGTTTTAGCCAAGGTAGGACAGGCCGAGCCATATCTGTGTTCTTACTAGAAAAATAAGTTAAAGTGGTGACTTGAACCCTGTAAATGGTTAATTAGTATTTATTAAGAATTTTGACTTTATAGGAAATTCGGTTGTACCGAACTAGCCCAGATTTGACCCGAGTCAAACCCAACCCATATTGTCGGAAAGTGAGTCTAAGGACGTCAATGTAGTTGTATGTTGCATTTTTATTTTATTTTAATAGTTTAGTAGACAATTTTATAAATGGTTGTTATATATATATATATATATATATATATATATATATATATATATATATATATATATATATATATATATTAAATATGTTATTGCTATTAAAATAATATTTTATTTTTAAAATAGGATAATTAATAATCTTAAAATGTCTTTGTAGATTTTTGGGATTTTTAGGCTATATATATACTTGTGTGTATACCTATTAAATAAATGCATAAATAAATATATTACTACTTATGAAGATTTGGTATATATTCCAATAAATTGAAATAAAATATTATTATGCATAATTTTTATGTATAAACCCTACTCTAGAAAAAGTGTTATTAGGATTTTTATTAAGATTTTTGGGTATTTATACATACATAGATACATATATGGATACATATATAGATACATATATATATATATATATATATATATATATATATATATATATATATATATATATATATATATATATATTATATATATATATATATATATATATATATATATATATATATATATATATAGAAGAAAAAACCTGCATCTCGCGAGAAAATGAATTTCTCATGAGGTGAAGATCACCCCCCAAATCGACAATAGCCCAAGCCATGTTCCTATATATATCGATAGAGAAAGGGAGAGAAAGATTTGAGAAACCGTAAACCCTAGCGTGACCGAACATCCCTTCGACCCTCGTGCACCTCGTCTGCATCAGCGCGCCACTACACGAATCGTCGACGGTCGACCGTGCGCGACAGCATTAACAGTGTAGCAGCAACCTGGGCTACTTCTTCGTCCAATTTCTTCACGCACAATTGATCGATCTTTAATCCGTTGTCTTTGGTAAAAATCAACCTATACACTTTTAAATCCCTTCAAATAGAATCTTTTAATTCGCATCATATGCGACAAAAATCGAATTCTAAAATCGAGAAAACTCGATTTTTGGATATTAGAAACTGTCACGAAATTCTAAGTTGGAAGCCGATTTGCGACCAGGATATCGTGAATCTTAAAAAACTGCTTGAATAGTAATTTAGTCAACCTAGCCGAGATCGAAACCCTATTTTTATAAAAAAATTTAATTAGTAAATGCGAAGTTATTTGTTTTTCAAAATCGCAAAAAAACTGAGAAAAATAGTTTCTAAACTTTGAATTCTTCCCGATATGTAGTCTGTCCCGACAAACCGGACGACGTCGTCGTAACTCGTGAGCATCAAAAAATGCGTACGGATGTTCCGGGCTTGTAGGCTTCGACAGAACTCGAATTGGTTGCGTGTGCACGACGAATTCGAGGCATATCAGTTAAGGTATACCGTATCGGCCCCTTTATAAAAACCCCAATTACGTTGTGCACTTTCATCACATCGCGATGAAACTTACGCCACTGGAGTCGTATTATTTTTCTGATTCTATGAGCCAAGTTTGATCCGATTCTGGGAAGGTCGACTAGAACACTATTTTGGCGGGCCTACGATCCAACTCAACGGATAATTTTGTGTACGGCTCATCAAAATTCAAATTTGGATACACACTTGAGTTCGTATCAAAAAGTTGGACTTGTAGGTATATAACTTGTTGACTTAGAGACCATAGGTTCTGGTACATTTTTTGGTACAAAGAGGGTCCAACAACGGACACTGTTTTGACCCAAAATTATAGTTTTCTTCTGTGTCCAGAATTGGACTAATGGTAGTCAAACTTAGATATTTTTCTTATGCCAAGAATGTTGGTAATGTCTGTTTCAGCATTTGGGAATGTTTACGAAAGTTCAGCTTTCGTGGCTCCCTGATTTGACTAGTCGCTCATTTGGATATGGACGATTCTATACCAGGCAAATACACCTTGCCAAATTTACAGTATTTATATACATTACTATATTGCTATTCTTTTCTGTCTTACTTGATTACATATTTGTCCTAATACATGTCATTGTTATTTTCTAGTTTTATGCGCATGTAGATTGTTCCTATCTTTTCCATTTATTTGTCCTATTTTTCTTATCTTGTTCATGTCTAGTGTTAAAATTGCTTTGCCTATGTCATGTTCCTTTGACATGTTTAACCTGGACTTGACTTGGACTTGACATATTTGACTTGACTTGATTGACGATGACCTTGTTATAGACGTGACTATACTTGACCACTCTCAATCGTTATCAACCACCGGGCTGTGATAGAGACTTATTATAGGATGTTAGCAACCACCGGCCGGGCTGTAATCTATAGGGCCGTTAGGAACCACCGGGCTGCGATAGAGACTTATTATAGGATTTTAGCAACCACCAGCCGGGCTGTAATCTATAGGACTACTAGCAACCACAGGGCTATGGTTTACCTCAATTTACTTTTAGTCACATTTATTAGCACGATTCTCGACGGCATGCCATTTCTTTAATGTTTTATTTCTAGTACCATGCTTCCTTCAGTCTTTACTTTATTATACCATTTTCTGTCTTTTCTTGCATATTTTTACTATCAAATTAGGTTTGTATATTATGTATCTTGCTAGTCCCCTGAGGACCTGGTGATCTCTTCAGGTATTATATGAAGCTATCAATGTATGATATATTGATGGATGATGGTTACTTCACCAAGACATTATGTATATTTAGTTTTTGCTATTATATTTCTCTTTTTTATTTATATTTTGTCCTATATTTGACTCATGCTGTTATTATAGCATAAACATTTACAAGCTTCATCTTTTTTCTAGCTTGTTCATGATACATGTATTATTGGGAATCCACTCTAATATATTTATCTATTATAGAATAAGTGTATTACGGTCTGATCAACCTTAGTGTACTTGATTCGTCATTTTTATCAATATTTAGTGCATTGAGATATAGTTAATTTAGAATAACAAGACAACTTATACGTATTCAAGCTGGGCTGGAGTCCACTTGATACGTACTTAGCATTTTTATGTATTTTGAGACTGGAGTATTACAGTACTAATTGTTTTTCCTTCACTCTTTATTATGCTTGTGTGTTAGTTTATAGTTCATAATTGTTTCCTTTGTAGTACTTGCTATCTGACATCTGATCCCACTGGTTTTGTTTGGTCAGATCTTGTAGCATAATTGGAGGATCTACCGTACCTCTCACTCAATGGTAGCCACAAAAAGTACTAATGTATGGTTTTTTTCTTTTGCCTACTGGAATTTTTACATATTATTTGTGTGGCATTTAGCCATCGAGCACGTATAACTCGTGTTTTGGACCTTGATATCTAGCCTACGGACACAATATGATTTGTTTATATTCTAGACTACAGCTAGAACTAATCATGTATGACTTACACTTTTGATACTTCTATATTTTGTATTACCAGCTTTATGATCATCTATATATTATAGTTTGAGATGCTTTACCGTTTTGTATGCTCGATGATCATACTTCTTGTACTTTACTTATTTGCCTGTGATTGAGATACCTAGGTGTCACGACCCGCACCCGCTTTTCGGACGCGAGCTCGTGAGCAAGCTAGCTACGTATTGAGCGGACTCCAGCCCGACTCGAATACGTAAACGCTGTCAAGAGCATGGTAAAACAAATCTATATCTCAAATCCACAATAAATGTACGAAACATGAATGAACGCCATGGGTCGTGGTCTGCAGCCCACTAGCATAAATGTCTGATAAGACTCCAAGGAATATAAAAAGAGTCTACAAACTGAATCAATAAATAGGATATCGCATGATAATAAAAGGGAAGCACGAGCTGGATAATAAATGTAATATCACTGACAAATACCTGAATTATGCATCACAATCATCTGTCATCCCGCTCTGCTAACTAACTCCATGCAATCGCTAAACCTGAAGAGATCATCAGGTCCTCAGGGGACATAGCAAGATACATAAAAATATGCCTATCTAGCAGTTTAATCATACAATAAAATATAAACAGGGTATAAACAGAAAAAGAGACAGAATCATGACAACTGACTACTAACATGATGACTACTAACAAGTAGCTATAGACAAGTGACTACTGACAGAATGATCATAAAACGGGTACAAGAACCACTACGCATAAATGAACTGCTGGATGAGAACAAGAGAAAATAGGTCACGGGATCAATGGATACTCAAACCCTCGTCCCTAGTGTGGACTCGCAGGTTAGCTTCAAGAATCACCCTCGCCCCTAGTATGGACTCGTAGGTGTGGAACAGATAACTACTAACCCTCGCCCCTAGTGTGGACTCGCAGGTTAGCTTCACGAAATCAAGGTACAAATAACAACTAACCTTCGCCCCTAGTGTGGACTCGCATGTTAGCTTCACGAATATAAGGTACAGCAGTTCAGCTATGAATTACTCGTCCTATGACACGATACGACTCAGTCGAAGTACAGGTGATGACACTATATGACCCAGTCAAGATACATGGGAGAACAGATCCAATATGAACTACAAGCTAACTATGAACAAGGACTATATCTATACTAGCATGCATGATATACAAATCACATGTAAATAATCAACTAATAAAACTAGATAATAAGAATATGCATGTAAATAAACTGTAGAGGGAGGCAAGGTATCTTGCCTGAAGGTTGCACGCAGATCCAACAAAATATAGTCAACTGCTAAGCCATAAAGTCCAAATCTCACAAACATCTCCGAAAGCTGAAACAGACATTGCCAACATTCTCAGTATAGTCAAATTAGCTAGGATTGTCTGTCCTTAAGTCCAATTCTGGACACAGGGACAAAACGGTAATTTCGGACCAAAACGGTATCCGTCGTTGGACCCGCTTTGCACCGAAAAGCGTGCCAGAGTCAATGGTCTCTAAAGTTGTCAAACTATATGTCTATAGATTTGTTTCGATGATACGAATCCAACGGTATGTCCAATTTTGTATTCTGGTGGGCCATGCACAAAATCGTCCGTTGAATCGGATCGTGGGGCCGGCAAAATGGCAATCCGATCAACTGTCTCGAAATCAGACCAAACTTGGCATACAGGACCAGAAAAATAATACGGTCCTGCTGGCACAAGTTTTGTCTCGATCTGACGAACGTACACAAAGTAATTCAAAAATTTGCACAGAGACCGATACGGTGAATTTCGACGGATACACATCAAATTTGTTGCGCACACGCAACCAATTTTAATTCCGTCAAAGTCCACACGTCCACGAAGCCGATACACACCTTTCAATGCTTTCGGTTCGCGACCACGTCGCCTGAATTGGCGGGATGCACGTCGTATCGAAGGTTATTTCTATTTTCTATTGTTTGAAAAATAGTTTTTTAGGGATTTATAGGTAATCTATCTACTATTCTAATACAGCATAAAATAAACTGTTTATTGGGCATTATAGATGGTCAGTTCATCTATGGGTACCAGGAATCGATTCCCAGATCGATCGACTGTGCAAGGACTTACGAGTCTTTAAACAGGTGTTCATGGTTAACCAATTCTCTGTTTTTCGAACAGAATAATCTCCGACTTTGAGTCCATTTCTTTTCGAACCTGGATCGGTTCGATACGAACTAATTAGATCTTAGATGGTTATATAGGCTCTCCAAAACAATTTATGGATCATAAAATGATCAAGTATCGAGGGAGAAGACTTACTGCAAAGTCGGGACTTCGCTGTCTGAACTGCTGTCGCTGCTCCTCTGTTCTGTCGCCGCATGTACACGATTTGCGACGGCTCTGGCCGCGCACGACGGTTGCTACGGCGGCGGGTGGCCGCACAGTCATCCCTGGGCGAGCGTGTGTGGGTGGCGACGAGGTTTGGTTAGGGTTTTGTCGACAACTCTCGTATGTGCGTGTGTATATATATATATACAGGAGAACGAGGAAGGCTCGGGTTCGGCTGGGTTCTATGCGTGGAGGGAAAGTTTGCATGGGCTGGGCTTCGAGTGTGGGCTCAGGCTGCTGCACATACGGTTGGGGAATTAGTTTGTATGGGATTTTGTTTTCTTTTCTTTTTCTTTTTCTTTTATATAAGTATATGTATCTAAGGGATGAGTACATCTATATTTATGGATGTAAAAATATCCATGTTATATTTATATATTTATATAATGCATGTATACGATAATTAGTATATAGATGTACATATTCAATACAACCTACTAAATATTCATGTATATAAAATAATATACACTATAGTTTTTCAAAAAAAAAGTATTTATAATTATCCTATACTTATTTATGGAAATATATAGTCTCAAACACAACCCAAATGCATACTTATATATGTTGACACAAAGTCACTGTCAACCAAATATTGATAACATTGACTAAATAATACTTGTAATAATTCAATTAGACACACGACGACTACATCCAGCTCAAGTCAGACGACAGCTCAGTTTTGCAATTTCAAGTCATTGTTGAGTATGTATTTTTATATCTATTGAGTCTAGTCTGATGTAAGCTGAGTTGTGCTAAGCGCTTGAGACTTTACCTATAACCTACCCAAAATCCATAAGCTCCACACATCCAAATAAGCCCATTGGACCTTAAGACCCATTTTGTACTCTGGAGACAGAGTTCGGGCTGAACTCTGCCTCCACACAGAGTTCGGGCCGAACTCTGTCCCCTAAAAATCAGCACCCTAATTTTTAGGGTTGGCTGGTTGCTAGTTGTCCAACGGCCAAATATTTAAAAAATCATACCAGAATTCTGGCCGAATTCTGCCTGCTAATATCCTATAAATAGGCCATGAATTCTCTCATTTTCATTCATCCAATCTTCTCTTCTCTTCTCTCAAAAAGCTCAATACAAGCCATACCCTTCTTCATCTACTAGCCACAAGCTTTCTAAGCCTCGAGTGCTCAGTATTTCTCAGTTAGGAGTCTTGTGCAAGGGTTCAAGAAGTCGCTTAGAAAATTCCAAGCATCGCCACTGCGATCCTTTGTAAGAAGTTGACGTGCTCTTCTGAAGAAAAGGCACGGGGTGTAACTACTATTTCACAAATAGTGGATTTAATCCTGAGCTAGAGTTCTAAGGCCTGGACTAGTCCTCCACGAGGGAAACCAGGTTAAAATCGGCTGTGTTTGCGTATGCTTTCTTGCTTCTTATTTATTTTCGTATTTACTCTGATTAATTTTAGCTGGTGAAAGAGTTTAATTTTTAATTGGCTATTATCACTATAAACTCTATTCACCCCCCTCTAGAGTTGCCATCTGTTCTTCAATTGATATCAGAGCTCTGTTCTCTCAACAAGGACTAACATCCTAGAGCTGATCCATGGCAATCACACAATCCTTGATTTCCAATCACGGTGAAGGGCAGTCCACTCATAGGCCTCCCCTATTTGATGGAACTAACTACACATATTGGAAAACAAGGATGAGCTTTTATCTCAAGTCGCTAGACTTTGACCTGTGGACTATCGTCACCGACGGTTACAAAAAGCCCGCCAGAATAGTTTTCAATGGTGATCTCGTTGAAAAATCACATGACAAATATTCTGACGAGGAGAAAAAACAGGCAAGTCTAGACGCGAGAGCTATTAATGCTTTATTTTGTGCTATAGACAGGAATGAGTTCAATAGGGTATCTACATGCACCATATCTCATGAAGTATGGAGACTTCTAGAAGTGACACATGAAGGAACCACCCAAGTCAAAGAATCAAAGATAAGCCGTCTCATTCAAAAATATGAGGCTTTTAAGATGAAGCCAAATGAGACGATCACGCAAATGTTCACAAGATTCCTCGACATCATCAACCTCCTGTCTTCGCTCGGCAAACAATATTCAAATCACGAGAAGATTCGCAAGCTACTTAGGGGGCTCCCAAAGATTTGGAACCCTAAGGTGACAGCCATCATAGAAGGAAATGATCTCACAACCATGTCCATAGAGACCTTGATGGGAAAGCTGATGACTCATGAGCTTGACCTCAAGGACTTCGAAGAGCCTGCTCCTAAGGCTAAGGAGATCGCACTCAAAGCTCACCGACGGAGGGCTGACCCCGAAGAGACGGATGACGAGAACTCAGAAGGTGATTATCAAGCTCTCCTTGTCCGCAACTTCAAGAAATTTCTTCGCTTCAACCGAAGAAAGAAGGAACCACAAGAAGACGACGAAGAAGAGCCAACCTGCTACAGTTGCAAGAAGACAGGACACGTCCGAAAGGATTGTCCATTCTTAAAGAAGAGCAACCGCTATGAGAAACCTTACAAGAAGACTTCCTCAAAGAAATATGCCAACATGAGCATTTGGCATGAAAGTGAAGCTAGTGACTCCGAGGAAGAAAAGGACTCTCCTCAAGATACTGCTAATGTGTGCCTAATGGCAACATCCGACAAGGTATCAAACGAAACTCTTGATGACTTCACTTTTGATGAACTTGGCGATGCTTTCACCGATTTGCTCAATGATCACAAAAAGGTCATTGGTAAATATAAACATGCCAAGGACAAGATCAAAAGTAATAAAGTCAAAATTCAAAGACTTTCTTTACTGCTTGATAACATTAGAGATACTTCTCCCACAGATGTAACAGATGAGGTATCTAAGCTTAAATTAAGCTTACATGATGTCGAAGCACGCATTGAACAACAAACACAAGAAATCACAGAACTCAACACGGAGCTTGCAGAAGAAAAGAGTAGACACAAGATTTCTATTACTAAGATGCATGGTTTGAATGCTAAGGTTACTGAACTGCAAGCTGTCTCTAAGAAACTAGAGACTAAACTGGGAAAACAGGTTGCTCAACCTCAAACCCAAGAGACACACACAAAGCATGACACTTCTCATACTATTCACCCACGTCATCCACCTACAACACGGAATCATGCTTACATATACACACACTTTCACAAAGCACACAAACCACATGCACGTAGAAATAACTATCATATATCACAAAATTATCATGCTACACATAAATACAATAATCACCATGTTGCACAAAAACAGTATCACCATCACTCTACATATAGACATCATCACCATGCTACTCCATATAGACAATATCACCATGACACTCCACATCACTATATACATAGTCATTATCACCATACTAATTCTACATATCATCATACTTCTCCTCATCACTCTACTTATAGACATCATCAGCATGCTCCTAATATAAATAGGAATACTACATGTACTTATTATGGTTTATATGGACACATTTCATCACAATGTAGAATTAGAAGATTAGTAGATAGAAAGATATATGTATGGTTTCCAAAAACTAACTTTTCAGGACCCTCAAGAACTTGGGTACCAAAGGTCACATCTACTCTTGATGTAGGTGGACCTTCCCTCCTCAACTAAGAGTAAGTGGATTTTCGATAGTGTATGCTCGCGGTATATGACGGGAGACGCAAATCTTTTCGCATCACTATCGATGAAAAGAGAAGGATATGTATCCTTCGGCAACAACCTAAAAGGTTATATTATAGGTAATGGTATTATTGGCTATCCTCCATCTCCCATAATAAAGGATGTCTGCCTAGTGACCGAGTTAAAACATAACCTGCTCAGCATTAGTCATCTTGCTGACCATGGATATGACATTAAATTTGGACAAAACAAATGCCTTATTTATGATAGGTCAACGGGAGACATTGCTTTTGAAGGGGTAAGAGAGGATAATATTTATATTTTCTATTTGTCTATAGATACTAACAATGCAGGTAGATGCCTATATGCTCATAAAGATGAAAGATTACTATGGCACCAGCGTCTTGGTCATGCCAATATGGATACTATATCCAGGCTATCGACCAAGAAGCTAGTTAGAGGCTTGCCCGATATCACATTCAAAAAGGACACGGTATGTGCCGAATATGAATTGAATAAGGCAACTAAGTCTTCATTTCATTCTATAAACTCTGTAAGTACTTCTAGACCTTTGCAACTTCTCCATATGGATTTATTTGGCCCTAGTAGAGTAGCCAGTCTTGGTGGAAAACTCTACGCCTTTGTTATTGTTGATGATTTTTCTAGATTTACTTGGGTTTTCTTTCTTACAAATAAAAGCGATGATATTTCAGTTTTTAAGATTTTTGCAAAAAAAGTTCAAAACGAAAAAGGCTACATGATTACTCGAATCCGAAGTGATCATGGAGGCGAATTCGAAAATTCTGATTTTGAAAAGTTTTGTGATTCTAATGGTTTTGATCATGAATTTTCTTGTCCAAGAACTCCTCAACAAAATGGTGTTGTGGAGCGGAAGAATAGGACTCTCGGCGATATGGCTAGAGTCATGTTGAACAAGTTTTCACTTCCGAAATACTTTTGGGCTGAAGCTGTCAGTACAGCATGCCACATTTTAAATAGGGTGCTCATTCGTCCCATTACGAAGAAAATACCCTATGAGCTTTGGTTTGGGAGAACCCCAAATGTTTCTTATTTTAGAGTTTTTGGTTGTATATGCTTTATCCTTAACACCAAAGACAACTTAGGCAAATTTGATGCCAAAGCTGACAATGGTATTTTCCTTGGCTATGCTGCCAAGAGCAAGGGATATAGAGTTTTTAAGAAACGCTCATTAATTGTGGAAGAGTCTACAAATGTGACTTTTGATGAAGATAACAGTGCAGCAGCTACTCTTGATGATGATGTTGAGCCATCAAGTTCTACTCCAATGAATACCACAACCGAAACCAATTCTCTGGAGGGCTTGTCAAAGAAATTCTCTTTCAAGCCATCACATCCAGAAAATTTGGTGATCGGTGAGGTTTTACGTGGAGTAACTACTAGATCATCATTAAGAGACTCTATTGCTAGCACTGCCTTTATTTCACAAATTGAGTCAAAAAATACTTTAGAAGCTTTCAATGATGAATTTTGGATTTCTGCTATGCAAGAGGAACTCAACCAATTCGAAAGGAGCCAAGTATGGAAACTCGTTCCTAGACCGACTAATCACTCGATTATCGGTACTAAATGGATTTTTAGAAACAAAGTGAATGAAGATGGTTCAGTCACACGCAACAAAGCTCGTCTAGTAGCCCAAGGATACAACCAAGAGGAAGGTATCGACTACGATGAGATGTATGCTCCTGTTGCTAGATTGGAATCCATTCGGATGCTTTGTGCATTTACAAATTTTCAAAATTTCAAATTATTTTAAATGGATGTTAAAAGTGCTTTCTTGAATGGATTTATTAAGGAGGAAGTTTATGTGAAACAACCTCCTGGCTTTGAAAATCATAAATTTCCCGACCACGTGTTCAAGTTAAAGAAAGCGCTGTATGGCCTCAAACAAGCCCCTAGAGCTTGGTATGAATGGCTAAGCAATTTCTTGCTTGAGAAAGGTTTTTCAAAAGGGAAAATTGACACCACACTTTTCATAAAATCTTTTAAAGACACTATTCTTTTAGTACAAATATACGTAGATGATATTATATTTGGTTCTATTGATAAAATTCTTTGTCAAGATTTTGCCAAGTATATGCAGACCGAGTTTGAGATGAGCATGATGGGGGAGCTCAACTACTTTCTTGGGCTGCAAGTCAAACAAATGTCAAATAGAACCTTCATCTGTCAGTCGAAGTATACAAAGGACATACTGAAGAAATTTGACCTTGACAACGTCAAACCAATCAGCACTCCAATGGCTACTTCAACCAAACTTGAACCAGATGACAGCGGCAAACCCGTAGATCAACGTAAGTATCGAGGTATGAAAGACAGTCTACTCTATCTTACTGCTAGTCGCCCTGATATTATGTTTAGCATTTGCCTGTGTGCTAGATATCAAGCAAATCCTAAGGAATCACACATGACCGCTGTTAAGCGTATCTTTCGATACCTTAAGGGTACGGTTACAGTGGGCCTATGGTATCCCAAGTCAACATCATTTGACCTCATTGGTTACTCTGATGCTGACTTTGCCGGATGCAAGGTCGACTGTAAAAGTACGAGCGGTACGTGTCATTTATTAGGAAAGGCTTTAGTCTCTTGGTTTAGCAAGAAGCAGAATTCTGTCGCACTATCCACAACAGAAGCTGAATACATCGCAGCTGGGCGTTGTTGTGCACAAATTCTGTGGATGAAGCAAACCCTTAAAGACTATAACTTATCTTTCATGCATATTCCAATCTTTTGTGACAACACTAGTGCTATAAATCTTACTAAGAACCCCATTTGTCACTCACGCACGAAGCACATTGAAATTCGTCATCACTTTTTGCGTGATCATCAGCAAAATGGCACGATTAACTTAGAATTTATTGACACTGATCATCAGTTAGCAGATTTCTTTACAAAACCATTATCCGAAGAGCGCTTCAATTTTCTTTGTCGTGAACTTGGAATTTTAGATGAAGCTGTTGTAAATTAAAATAAACCTGCGTAAATATCGAGTATATCTTGATTCTCTTATGATGAACTTGCTATGGGTACAAGCCGAAAGGGTCCTTCTGACAACAAGGCGTAAAAGCCTAAGCGACACGGTGCACTAGTCCTCAGGACTACCGCTAGCTGGGATCCGGCCCCTGCAGCTAATCCATGGCAGCTTCAAAATATTGAATTGTGATATAATTCCTTATTTATTATACGGTTCATTTTTATTTATCACATGCTGAAATACTAATTTTTTAACTTCATATTGCTGCTTCGAGTTCACTTTCTGTTATTCATCTGTTTACTTCTTGGATCTTTTCTTGTATTTATACTCTTGTCTTATTTTGGTCTTTCTTACTTAACTTTTTTTATATCAGCCTGATTCCTATTCTGTGACCAGGATCCGAAATTCGGGCCGAACTCTGCCCTTACCAGAGTTCGGGCCGAATTCGGCCTGACTGTTCCAGAACCAGGAACAGTCTCAGCCGTTGATCAAAATTTAGATCCAATGGCCATTATTTGCTCCGACCACTTGAAACCCTTCCCATATTTTCGGGTTCTCCTCCCTCTTCTTCTTTATTACCACCTTTTCTACTTCTCAAACACCTTTCTCTCAAAACCCTAACCCTAATTTCTCCTTTCTAGAGCTCTTTTCTTCCCCAAACTCAAGAAGAAGGCCTCTTTTTCAATTCTCCTTCATTGTTCATCACTAGTTTGAGGTATAACTTCATACTTTTCTATATCTCAAATTTCCTTCATTGTCTTTATTGTGTTATGGCTCCACGTTTGTTTAACCGCGGAAAGAGACTTCGGACCGAGGGAGCATCCTCGTCGAATGCTCCTCCTCGTGGTGAACCGCCCGTTGCACCACCCGTTGCACCGGCCGTTGAACAACAACCACCAATCCATCCGTTGTTCAATCCTCCACGTCCACAAGATCCAAACACTTTTGACGACCGATTTTTTGTTTCACTAGATGCATCAAATGATTGGTTTAGTGATTTTCGGACACGTCTGGTGTTTGTGGGACACCCCATCAACTTTACTATATTCTCACAATATAATGCACTTTTTCATGACCTTTGCCTTGATGAACTTGTTACCACAAATTTGATTATTTATCGTAGTACTATTCAAATGTTCTACTGCAACCTCACCCATGATGATACACATTTTTATTCACGGGTTGCGGGAATTGATATCTCTTTTGACGATTTCGAATTGGCCGAATATCTTGAACTCTAAGAGCCTAATTCTTGGGAAAAGCTTGTTGAAGCCCGATCATTTCAATTTCTCGAAGGGATTTTACTTGAAAGCTTCAAGGACGACTTGTGTAGCCCTAACACACGTCCTCGTAAGCTTTTGGCTAAATTTCTTAATCCCTATTTCTATGAACTTCATCGGATCATTTTCAACACCATTCTACCCAAAGCAGGTTCTAACGATGGAGTCACTTATTTTGAAATCTCGGCCTTATATCATCTCCACTTCCATGTTTCTTTTAATCTTCCACGCATAATGATGGATTGGATGATTAATTGTAGGAAGAAACCAAGATCTTTGGTTTATGCATTATACCTTCCTATGATCTTTCGTGCGTTTCATGTACCCCTTGATGAGTGTCCATTCTTACCTGCCCCTGCCTTCCTCTCTAAGACACGGAGGCTTCAGGCGGCCGTTGGCTCACCAGTCGTGTCTGAGCATTCTGATGATGAGCCAGATGCCCCTCCTCTTGGACATGATCCTCCTCCTCCTTCTGCCACTCTCGAGTCTCTTCAGACTATTCTCCGAGATCGCTTCACCTTGGAGGACGATCGTTGGACTCAGCTGGATTACCGAACTACCTTGCAGATGAGTGCCATCAGCAACTCGCTGCATGATATTCGGTATTCCATGTCTCGCCATCCTTCCATGCCCATTCCTATGAAGCGAGACCCTGGTCGTGAGGGATATCGTATCGATGACCCTTGGGTCATTCGCTACTTAGATCCAGATGCAGCCTTCGTGGACCCTCGTCGCTCCTTTACTGATCCATCGGACGACGCTGGGCCTTCATGAGCTCGATGATGGATATGGACTGCTCCTTGCTACTGCTACTGAGGATCATAGATTATGGTTTATGAATTTTGCTTTTAGTTACTTTTCTGTACTTGGTTTGTATTAGACTTATTATGGGTTGTGACTTTTGAGACTTTGGTAGTTCTATCAGTTTATATGTCATTTCTTCTATTATGACTCTTGAAACATTTGGTCGTTATATTAGTTTATATGCAGTTTCTTCTCTTATCTTTTGGTGTGTTTGCCAGTTATTACTTGTTTATCTTAAATTGCTAAATGCCAAAAGGAGCCGGGAGATATGTATATTCTATATTCTTTTATCCATATGTGCTTTTGGAAGAATATTCTTATCAGGCCAACAAGATGCATTGTTTACGGGGAAGCTATTTTTAAGCTCGGCGAGCTATTTTTAAGCTCGGCACTGATTATGGGGGAGCTATGCTTTTTGTCTTTACATGTGTCCAGGTATGAATATTGAATGTACAATTATTATTTTGTCAATTATCAATATGGGGGAGATTGTTGACACAAAGTCACTGTCAACCAAATATTGATAACATTGACTAAATAATACTTGTAATAATTCAATTAGACACATGACGACTACATCCATCTCAAGTCAGACGACAGCTCAGTTTTGCAATTTTAAGTCATTGTTGAGTCTGTATTTTTATATTTATTGAGTCTAGACTGATGTAAGCAGAGTTGTGCTGAGCGCTTGAGACTTTACCTATAACCTACCCAAAATCCATAAGCTCCACACATCCAAATAAGCCCATTGGACCTTAAGACCCATTCTGTGCTCTGGAGACAGAGTTCGGGCCGAACTTTGCCTCCACACAGAGTTCGGGCCGAACTCTGTCCCCTAAAAATCAGCACCCTAATTTTTAAGGTTGGCTGGTTGCTAGTTGTCCAACGGCCAAATATTTGAAAAATCCTACCAGAATTCTGGCCGAATTCTGCCTGCTAATATCCTATAAATAGGCCATAAATTCTCTCATTTTCATTCATCCAATCTTCTCTTCTCTTCTCTCAAAAAGCTCAATACAAGCCATACCCTTCTTCATCTACTAGCCACAAGCTTCCTAAGCCTCGAGTGCTCAGCATTTCTCAGTTAGGAGTCTTGTGCAAGAGTTCAAGAAGTCGCTTGGAAAATTCCAAGCATCGCCACTGCGATCCTTTGTAAGAAGTTGACGTGCTCTTCTGAAGAAAAGGCACGGGATGTAACTACTATTTCACAAATAGTAGATTTAATCCTGAGCTAGAGTTCTCAGGCCTGGACTAGTCCTCCACGAGGGAAACCAGGTTAAAATCGGCTGTGTTTGCGTATGCTTTCTTGCTCCTTATTTATTTCCGCATTTACTCTGATTAATTTTAGCTTGTGAAAGAGTTTAATTTTTAATTGGCTATTATCGCTATAAAGTCGATTCATCCCCCTCTAGAGTTGCCATCTGTTCTTCAATATATTTATAATAATCTCCAAAAATCTAAATAAATACTCATTATTATCTATTCCAAGGGTATGGCCCATTCCTAGGAGTATGTATATATATATATATACATCACAAAAAACTTGCTGGTAGGGATAACACCTCGCGCACCTCATGTGCACCTCGCGCACCTTTTGGTCCACGCACCTTGCACCTCGCGTACATTTTGGTCCGTACACCTCATACACCTCGCGTACCTTTTGGTCTGCGTACCTCGCGTATCTCGTGTGCACCTCGCGTACCTTTTGGTCTGCGCACCTTGCACCTCGTGCACCTTTTGGTCCGCGTACCTCATGCACCTCGTGCACCTTTTGGTCAGTGCACCTTGTACCTTGCACACCTTTTGGTCCGTACACCTCGTGCACCTCATGCACCTCGTGTGTCCGTCATGTACCATTTGGTCCGTGCACCTTGCACCTCGCACACTTTTTGATCTGCACATCTCATGCACCTCGCGCACCTTTTGGTCCGCGCACCTCACGCACCTCATGCAACTCGTGCACCTCGCGCACCTCGTGCACCTCATGCACCTCGTGCACCTCTCATACCTCGTGAACCTCGTGCACCTCACGCACCTCGTGCACCTCGTGCACCTCATGTACCTCACGCACCTCGTGTACCTCCTGCACCTCCTGCACCTTGCGTACCTCATGCACCTCGCAGACCTCGCGCACCTCGCGTACACCTCGTACACCTTGTACCTTGCACCTCGTGTGCCTTGTACCTTGCGTCATGTACCTTTTCCCAATACGTCATTTGTGCCAGTTCATGACTTACATGCGCTTCATACCCCCAAGTACGCAGTGTCTTCTAGTTTCTCTTCCATCTTGTGGCTCGACCTTCATTTTTGACCTAACTATCTATGTGTGTGCTGGCCCAATGCTTGTACTGAGGTACAATCTATGTGAGCTCCGATGTGCTATCTCATGTGTAAAGTGTTCCTATACGATATATGTCAGTACATCCAATACCTCCAGCACTTACATAATGAATGGTCAGTAGTAATGACGTAGTTTGTGTAGCGTGTTGCATTACACTAAGGAGGGATCCTTATGTATGACTCCTTGAGCCAGTATGGATTCCTTCTTGGGGTACTCGTACTATGTACGACATTTAGGAGAATGAGCATGTGACCATGACATGTGAATCTCGAGATTAACCTAGGGTTAACTAGGCAACTAATTTGGTAGATGCATTGGGCGGGAAGAATCTCGAGATCGTGCCACACTAGCCACCCCAGGTGTCGTCCTGACGTTCCGGGTTGGCCTCCATGGACATGGTTTCATCCGCTTATGGTGGATGATCATATCCGACTCCTATGTGCTATGTGTTATATGTTTTAGCGCGGCAGCCTTACGGGGGACCGGTGCATGATCAAGGTGCTTGTGTTTATATATATATACAATTTAGATTGGCTAGTCCTGCTGGAACGACACGATATAAGGATTCCTATAACAGCATTGCGGGGATAACCCCGCCAATATAGAAAGTCGCATGAATAAATGGTCACTTGAAAAATGATTTGACTGTGCCTTGTACCTTTCGAAAGTAGCCGAGGAACATAGACTGTCATGGTGCGTGGTCCAACCCATGTCCTTATTTGGTTGTTGGGTTGGGCTATCGTGCTACCACTACTAAAATCTGCTCAATTAGCGACATTCGATTAACGTCGCTAAATTATGTTCATTAGTAATGTTTTATAGAAACGTCGCTAATAGTGGCTACTAGCAACGAAATAAGCGACGTAACAACGACGTATATTAATTGCATGAGCTAGTCATCGCGAAACGTCGCTCTGACGTCGCTAATAGCGACTAATTTAGCGACGGTAGTATTAGCGTCGCTAAATTCTAATTATATTCCCCCCAACGATTCATTTCTCCCCATTTTACGCTCTCACTCTCTCTCCTTCCTCTCTCCGGCGCTCTCACTCTCTCTGGCGACTCTCACTCTCTCCGGCGACTCTCCTCCCTCTCCGGTACATGACTCTCCCTCTTCCTCTCTCTCTCTCTCCGGCTGTTTTGGTTGTTGGTGGTTGGGGGGTATGGGTGGCTCGGGGGAAGGGGCAGGGGGGATGCGGGTGCTTAGGGGGTGAGTGGGGGGTGGCTGGGGGTGGGGCAGGGGGGACGAGGACAGCTGGGTGAGGGGAGCTAGGGTTAGGGTTCGGGTTAGGGGTGGGTATATGTGGGTTGGGAGGGGAGGGGAGCGGGGGGGCGGCTGGGGGAGGGGAGCAGTGGGGGTGGAGGCTGCTGGGGGAGGGGAGCAGTGGGGGTGGGGGCGACTGGAGAGGGGAGCAGTGGGGGTAGGGGCTGCTGGGGAAGGGGAGCAGGGGGGGTGGGGGCGGGCTGGGGGAGGGGAACAGGGTGGTAGGGGCAGCTGGGGGAGGGGAGCAGGGGGGTGGGGGCGGCTGGAGGAGGGGAGCAGTGGGGGTAGGGGCGGCTGGGGGAGGGGAGCAGTGGGGGTGGAGGCGGCTAGGGGAGGGGAGCAGGGGGGGAGGGGAGGGTTAGGGTTCGGATTAGGGTTAGGGATGGTGTAGGAAGGGGAGGGAGGGCTTGGTCAGGGGCACCGATAGTGCCAAAAAATCTGATAATTTAGTAATAATTATTTGTTTTCCGACACCAAAAAATATGATACTCCGATTCTAACGCACCGATAGTACCGATATTTGTAACAAATAGTTTTGTTGGTTGGTTAATTGGTAACATGGTGATCGGGACATATTATCCCTGTAGCCATTCGACTGGCGAGGCAGAAACTATGGTACGATATGGTGATCAGAACATAGTCCCTGCAGCCATTCAACTGGCGAGACAGAAACTATGTAGTCGTAGATAAAGTTGACTGTCCTCCGACCCTCATCCCTCGGCAATGATGATACTATAACCTATCACTATATCTTATATAGTAGTAGATGATGTCTTAGTATTATATTATGTGAGTTCATCTTGATTCTGTTACATTCTTCAGATACTAGATACGATAAGAACATATACTACACCATATGTACAGAACATAGATGATTCACACTAATGTATGCTAGAATGAATTTTGGGTTGTGTTTTGAGCCATCCGTTCTCACACTTGGCAAAAAATCAAATTTTTTGTATTTTATCTGCTTTCAAAAATGTACTCCAACAAGATGATGGTTCCTTTAGTTAGCTTGCTTATGTTACAATTATATTATTTGTGAATATTGATCTTACCAGATGGCACCCATGACCCGAGGAGCGGCACGTCGTTTGAGGAAAACAGTGAATGCTGAGGTGGCTCCTCCTACTGTTAAGGAGGAAGTGGCACCAGTAGCTAGTGAAACCGAGAGTTCTAATCATCCACCACCGGTAGCTAGTGAGGTCGGGAGTTCTATTCATGCAGCACTTGTAATGGACTACATCTCTCCTGCCACCGTCGATCCCACTTATTCGAGGTGGTTGCGTGATCGTATCACTGAACGTTTGCGTGAGCTGCGTGGTTCTCATTAGTTATTAGTACTTATTTGTATTGGACTATTTGTATTGGATTATTTTTGTATTAGACTATTTGTATTGGACTACATATATGAATTAGTATTGTGTCAATCTCTGGATTGTATTGTACTACGATATGGTGATCAGGACATAGTCCCTGCAGCTATTCGACTGGCAAGGCAGAAACTATGTAGCCGTAGATAAAGTTGACTGTCCTCCGACCCTCATCCCTCGGGAATGATGATATGACAACCTATCACTATATCTTATATAGTAGTAGATGATGTCTTAGTATTACATTATGTGAGTTCATCTTGATTTTGTTACATTCTTCAGATACTAGATACGATAAGAACATATACTACACCATATCTACAGAACATAGATGATTCACACTAATGTATGCTAGAATAAATTTTGGGTTGTGTTCTGAGCCATTCGTCCCCATACTTTGCAATTAAGCATGTGAAATATATTGTTGAAGAACATAAAACTTGTGGTCGTTACTGCAGAAAGTGCAGGCTGACATGAACTGACGCACGGAAATGAGGAGATCAAAGCTGTAACAAGTAAAGTTGTATTTTGGATGTTCTACTCTTGTAAGCTCTTTGTTCACAAAGCAAGATATAATGAATACAGAACAAGTATAGAGTTTATAACTCTTGTAAGCTCTATACTTGAGTTACGAACTCAATACTTGTTCTGTATTCTTTAATTATAGCTTGCTTTGTGAACAAAGAGTTTACAAGAGTTCTTTTTCCAAAGCACAACTTTTCTTGTTCCAGCTTAGAGCTCCTTATTTTCGTGCGTCAGTTCATGTCGATCTTCACTTTCTGCAGTAACTTCCTCTAATTAATCTCCCTCCCTTGGCAATGATGATACGACAACCTATCTTGATTATATTATTATAGTAGATGATGTCTTAGTATTACATTATGTGGGTTCATCTTGATTCTATTATATCCTTCAGATACTAGATTCGATAAGAACATATACTACACCATACGTACAGAACATAATGATCCACACTACAGTATGCTAGAATAAATTTTGGGTTGTGTTCTGAGCCATCCGTTCTCACACTTAAAACATATATGAATTTGTACTGTGAGAGCGCCGGAGAGAGTGAGAGCGTCGGAGGGGGGAGGAGAGAGAGAGTGAGAGAGTAAAATGGGGAAAAATAAATTGGTGGGGAGAATATAATTAGAATTTAGCGACGTTCATACTAACGTCGCTAAATTAGTCGCTATTAGCGATGTCATAGTGACGTTTCGCGACGACTAGCTCATGTAACTATGTAGCCGTAGATGAAGTTGACTGTCCTCCGACCCTCATCCCTCGGCAATGATGATACGACAACCTATCACTATATCTTATATTGTAGTAGATGATGTTTTAGTATTACATTATGTGAGTTCATCTTGATTCTGTTACATTCTTCAGATACTAGATACTAGATTCGATAAGAACTATACTATACCATATGTACAGAACATAGATAATTCACACTAATGTATGCTAGAATGATTTTTGGGTTATGTTCTGAGCCATCCGTTCTCACACTTAAAACACATGAATTAGTACTGTGTGTCAATCTTTGTTTTTGTATTTTCGGCGAACCCAGGGATTGGATTTTGTATTTTGCATTCTGTATTTTGGCTCCAGCTCCAGCTCCATTTGTATTAATCTACGGTACGACATGGTGATCAGGACATAGTCCCTGCAGCCATTCGACTGGCAAGACAGAAACTATGTAGCCGTAGATAAAGTTGACTGTCCTTCGACCCTCATCCCTCGGCAATGATGATATGACAACCTATCACTATATCTTATATAGTAGTAGATGATGTCTTAGTATTACATTATGTGAGTTCATCTTGATTCTTTTACATTATTCAGATACTAGATACGATAAGAACAGATACTACACCATATATATAGAACATAGATGATTTATACTAATGTATGCTAGAATGAATTTTGGGTTGTGTTCTGAGCCATCCGTTCTCACACTTGGCAAAAAAATCAAATTTTCTGTATTTTATCTGCTTTCAAAATGTACTCAAACGAGATGGCACCCGTTCTCACAGATGGCACCTAAGACCCGAGGATCTCGCTTGAGAGAGGCACAGATGGCTGTGAAAGAGGAGGTGGCTCCAGCTCCAAAGGGTAGTTCCACCGAGAGAGTTGCTCCAGAAGTAATTTCAAAAGCCGAAGGAGCTGTGAAGGAGGAGGTGGCACCACAGGGCAGTTCCACCGGGAGTTCCAGTCATCCATCTCCTTTGGATATTGATCTGCTACCGCGAATCCTACTTATGCGCGCTGGCTGAGGGAGTTCTATCTGCCCCAGCATAGACGACAGTAGATACATATATTGACTGGATTTGTTTTGATGGATATATCTCATCTGGATATTGTGATGGATATTTGTTTTGATGGATATATCTCCTTTTGGATATTGTGATGGATATTTGTTTTCTTGTGTGTGAAGTATATTGGTATAGCTTGTTGTGTGATGCATATTGTGATGTATATTTGTTTGTGTGATGCATATTGTGATGTTCCGAGAGGCTTGAGGAGACGACCAATTATTTTTGGTCTATTCTAGATTGTATTATGCGGGCCGGTGTTGAGTGTTCTACCGAAGGGGTCGGCGAACCCAGGGATTAGATTCTGTATTTTGGATTGTACATTTGCATTCTGGATTCTTTTTTTTAAATTTTTTTTCAATTTAGCGACATTTTTAGCGACGTTTATATTCGTCGCTAAACTTTAGCGACGAATATAAAGGTCGCTAAAAACGTTGCTAAAGTGTTGACGTGGCAAGTAATCTGATGCCACTACATCGTCGCAAGAACGTCACTAATGTGTCGCTAAACGGTGACCACTTGAAAACGTCGTAAATAATATCACAAATTAGCGACGTTATAAACGTCGCTAACTAACGTCGCCCTAGAGACGTTTTGCGACGTTTTCTCGATTAGCGACATGCTTTTTTCCGTCGTTTATTGAACGTCGCTGAAAACGTCGCTAATCTAGTTTAGCGACGTTTTAGAACGTAGCTAATCTGACAAATTTTTGTAGTGTACGACAAGCTATGGACCGAGGTTACGTCCGAAAGCTTTTTTATTATTATTTCTATTTATTATTATGCTTGAATTTTTATCTCACTCTTTTGTGCTCCCTTGTGGTACTTGCTATTCGGGGCTGACCCCGTTGGTTTTGTTTGGCCAGATTACGTAGCAGAGCTAGAGGATCTGACTTTCCTCCCTGACGTCAATGGTGCATACTAGGAGCATGGTGGGCGGGGGACTCGAGTGGGTTTCTTCTCCACCACTCTAGTATTATTACTTAAGTTCTTGTCACGACCCGCACCTAGTGTAGGGGCACGAGAAGTGGGTACGTCCAGCCTACGCTGCAGTGTCGATGGTAGAACGCTGTCCTAGGACACATACATCTAACAATTATAAGGTACTTGTATAATATATACGCTCCGAATGGAGGACAATATAGAAATGTACAACTCAATCACAGCTAAGGTAGAAAATATGATAAGATAGATAGATATGAAAGTCGCCAAAAGAAATACAATAGGAGAAGAAGTCTAAGAGTCTAAGATAGCATCTCCACAACATCCAGAATAACAAAATCCCAAATAAGTACAGACCGTATCCAAAATAAGACAAGCCAATAAAGTAAGATAACTAGTCTAGCTAACTAGCCTAGACTACTGGGGTAATGTCCTCTGCAAGGACTGGGTCCTCCTGGTAGTCCAGCTCGCAGGTGTCATCTAGGCCTGCTCCGTAGTATGTAGGACTGAACTCTTCAATGTCATCTGTAATATTTCAACAGGTCCAGTCAGGACAGGAACGATCACAATACATCTCACGCAGTTCATAATATGACAGAAAATGTAAATATGCTATAGAGTAAGATACATGAAATGCTGAAGAATATATATAAAGTAAAAAAGATGACTGTAAAGAAATATCTACTATAAGTAAAGAACTAACAGTGGCTAGTGATGTAGAGTACAAGATAGACATGTGAATGGCTTAAATTTGTACATGATTATTCTAAGAGTTTGCACATGATTACACTTCTTTGGAATTGTTCACATGACCATTTATACTCCCCCGTACCCAATCAATACACAAGAATCCAGACAAGTTATGTTATTGTACATGACTTCACATGGGGGCCCATAAATGGGTGCACATGAAGTATACATGAGGGGCTCTGTGAACATGAGAGTACATGAATCACAAGAGTGCACATGAATGGTGAAAGCACCGGAGTACATGATGAAAGTGAAACGTACATGACATGACGTAACCCGATGCTCCCGAGGGGGATAACATCTTATGAAGGAATCCATATAGTACCAATCCGTGTTAACAACGTGACAGCATCAAGTAAAGTAATCTAGAGCATAAATATAAATCCTATCAAGTATGAAACGGTCAGAGAATGTACTCGCCTGGTATCCTGAGTATCCGATGAGTATATATGTCCAGACAGAGTAGATGAGTCATATTTAGAGCAACATGAGTCACAACTGTAGGATCGATTGTAGGAACGAGTTGTAAAGCATAATACTCTAGAGGGGGGTGAATAGAGTAGGCAGCGAAAATTAACTATTTAAAAAAGTGTTAGCAACAAGATCACAGATAATATATCACAGATATGTAAATAAAAGTAGAGAGTAGAGAGTAAACACAAACACAATGATGTATACTGGTTTCCCTCTTGTGAGGACTAGTCCAGTCGGAAGAACTCTAGCTTTCAGTTGAATCCACTATGAAAAATCATCACAAGTTTTCATCCGAAGTTCTTGCAACTTCTACAACGCGAGCTTTGATCCGAAGTATTCGACCAACTTTAATTGTGAAGTATGTACCTTCAATCAAGCCTCTGATTACAACCACTCTGAAACTTCTAGACCGTACCGCACTGGCAAATCGACTAGAGGATTGTAACTGGCTTGGGATTTGAAAATGAATAGCTCAGAATACTTTGGAAGAAGTAGTAGGCTTATAGAGAAGAGATATGAAAGTGAATGAGTGTGTTGAAATGATCGAAATACTTCTCTATTTATAGTTTTTCCAAAGGCAGAATTCTGACAGAATTCGGGCATAATTCGGGCAGAACTCTATGAGAAAATCTCGTTGGGATCCGTAACTGCTGGAAGACCAAGTTCAAAAAGCAACGTTCACTAACCGAACTCTGGCCGAATTCTGGCCGAGTTCTGCTAGGGTTCTGTTAGGATTTTACAAACTAGTTTTTGGGCTTTTTGAAAAGTCAGGCAGTTAGGAAGTAGTTTGGGCTTTTGTAAGTGGGCTTGTTTTCAAAATGAAAGGATATTTTGAAAACGTTTCTTGGGTAGCCTATTTGTCAGTACGATACAGTGTACATCGTATTCAATAAATATAAAAAATACATTGATAAAATAGGAAAACCAAGAGCCCTTTGATGACGCCTTTCTTCAGATATTTGAGCAGACTTGAAGACGCCTTTTTCACTTGACAGCGGTCGTCCAAAGATAAACAGATCTGGAAATCTGAATACCTTTCGGGGGCTTCGCCCCCAAACCCCTGACGGGGGATGCTGCCCCCTCGACCCATGTCCGCTGACCGGGCAGCGGAACCCCCGATGCGAGGCCCCGGATAGGTCGTTAGGCGGTTCAGAAAAATCTTCTTGTATAACGTCGTCTTTGGCCCATTGCATATGTCCTGATTTGACAAAGCTTGATCATGCTTACAGCATGTCTACAAATATATGTTAGACAAACAAAACCAATATGATACAAGCATAGCAATATTGATATTAGGACAATGCTAAGTTTAAGTAGCAACAAGATAGTGATTACATGAATATTAGTGATGTCATTATGGTAAACTTAATTGATTAGCCATATTCAAAACACATGATATAATCATTGGGCTAACAACAACATGTCCAGAATGGTAATATTAAACTTTACAATGCATTCTATATGAATTCTAGGTTATTCTCGACTAAAGTCAACTCTAGTCAACTTTACTAGTCAAACTAGGTCAACTAGGCCAATCCTAGTCCAATCAAGTCTCACTAAGCCTAACTAAGCCTAGGCTAGCACTCAAACACAATCAAAGGCCAAACAAGTTATCATACACACAAATACAAACTATGTATATTTATACCTATACAATATATATATATATATATATATATATATATATATATATAATATATATATATATATATATATATATATATATATTTTTTTTTTATATAGGCATTCACATAGGCTAGTGCCTAATACACAAGCAAGGTACAAACATGGCACACATATATGTAAGTTGGGGGTGAGTGTGTGTGTGTATTGGGTTACCTACAAGGGTTAAGGATACATGGTGTCAAGGGTGTATGTGAATATGAGTTTATGTGTGTGTCTCACATGTATGAGTGTGTGTGTGCAAGAGTATTTGTGTGACAGTGCTTAGGGTGTGTGTGTGTATTCTGTTGCATGGTGTGTGTGTGTCAACTGTTTCATAGGGTGTGTGTGTACCACTGTTTCATAGGGTATGTGTACAACTGTTTCATAGGGTGTGTGTACAAGTCATGAGTGTATTAGTAAGTGACATGTGTGTGTGTGTGTTCAGCTGTGAGTGAGATGAGGGTGTGTGTGTACAGGTCACATAGTGTGTGTGTACACTTGTGAGTGAGATGAGGGTGTGTGTGTGTGTATAGGTAGATGAGAGTGATAGTGAGGGTGTGTGTTCCCAGGTTGCAACATAGGTTGATAGTGAACAATTATCAGGTTTACATGTGCACTCAAACAGTCCTATACAATACAGTTATCATTTAGGAAATCCATCTCAGGGTACACACATTCAATAAACTCAGTTTAATATAATAAGAAAACAATAAATATTCTAATGCAACCCCAAGTCATTATCCCCATTCAGTTCAAGTATCAGTGAATTCAAGTTCTTTCGAAAATCAACCCAAACTTCAAAATGAAAACCCAAAATGCCAACCTAAACATGAATCATTTGATCCCAGTTATGATAACCTAACTGAACTAAACATTGAATCATAAATTTTCGATTCACAAACTCAGTTATCAGTAATGAAAACTGATTCTCAGGTTGAGTCCAACCCAAAAACCCAAATTTAATCAAAATTCGAATAATCATTAAACCAATGTGTGCACAGGTGCTAGGCACATGTGTTCGTGTGTTAGGGAGGGTTTTGTGTCCACACAAGTGGACACGAAGTGTCCAGAACAATTTAGGCATGTACAGATACAAACTGCACAACACAACGTCGTACGGCGGGGACACGAGTTCGTACACACGACGCGTGACACCTCGTGCTCGTACACACGACGTGTGACACCTCATGCTCGTATCCACGTGTTCACCAGGGATACGGCTAGAGGGTCGACACCCTGATTTGGGTCTAAAATGTGTCTGTGTGTGACACGACACACGTATCAGTCGAAGGAAATCGACTGAACCGTGCCAGTATAAAATGCGTGCGTGCGTGAGAACGTGTCCGATATGACACGTGGCCATGCGTGGCTTGGGGGGTGACCTGTCAGTCACTGCCCCGACCAACCAGCCAAGTGTCAGGCCACCACGTGGCGTATCGTGTCCAGAATCAGTGTCGGGTAACAGGACATCCGAGCGGGGGCTCGTGCTGCGTGTCCAGTCCAATTTTGGATCCAAGAGCGCATGAAAATCAACTCAGTCGTGTATGAAATCAAAGAGCGCATGAAGCTCTACAAATTAGTTCAAAAAGAATTTGAAAACAGCAAGAAAAATCCCTCTTGGGCATTTCATCAAACACCTATAAGCCTACACTGATACGTGTCCGATACGGACACCAAATCAACACGAATTTTTACCAAACTTTTCCTACAGCTAGGGGACACCTAGATGGATGCATCTATGGAATTAAATCTGGATTTTAAAGTGATTTGTAGTGATTACCTATAGAGAGCCAATCTCTAAGAAAAAGTTCCAAATAGTGAAGTCTCCTTCCTCAAGCAATGTTCCAATGAGATCCCCTCCTTGCAAGCTAGCCTCCTTCTTCTTTTACTCTAGATTTGGATTCAAATGCAAAAGATTGGGATCAATTTGGTGGAGGAATGATGAAAGGAGGAAGAAATTAGGGTTTCCTAAAGGAGAATTTCTAAAAGAGGCAAGTGGTTATAAAGAGACATTATATAGGCTAAAATTAGGTTATGGTTGGACTGTGGTGGCCGGCCATGTAGGGGATTAGGGTTAGAGTTTCATGTAAATAGGCTTTGAGCCAAGTTCATAAGCTAGCTAGCTCAACCCCTTAGCTATAAGTCCAAATACAAAAATCTCCCAATCCTCTCATGAACCCTAGCCACACTCAAGTCAACTAAGAACAATTTAAGTTACATTAGGGTCCCACACCATGCTAACTAAGTCACTAAAGTCAAAGTCAAACTCTAGGCTAGTCTCTAAAGTTACAACTAGCAAAAGTCAAAAATCAAATCACCAATACAATAAATAATAAAATAATTCACAAAAACCAAAATGACCAAATTACCCTCAAGACTAAAATGTGGTAGTGACAGTTTTGGCATTTAGCCACCGGCACATGTTAACCGGTTATTTTGGATATTTTGCCTTCTTGCATAATTGTAATGAAATCAGACTACAGCTGACTACGATTATGTACCTATGACTCTCTGGGCTAGCTAACTTATAAAGCTAGTTCCCCATGATCATTTTGATGAAGCATCGGGGACGCCTTACTGCTTTATCTTATATGTTCATTAATTGTTGCTTCTTGCTTTATTGATTGAGACATAGATTGTCACTCCCCGTTCCCGGAATGCGTATTTTTATACGTATACCGCTTGCCCGAATTTATTTAGTATCTGTCATGCATTTATTTTGTATTTAATTCTTTTAATTTTATGCTAATTATTTTTCTATATTTTATTTTCTGTTTTTTCTTGGCTTTTGGTTCGTTTCGGTTCATGGTGAGCCAACTTGGTTTGGCTTTACATGGAAAGGAATGGGTGGCTAGGATTTGATGGAGTAGGATGGATGGTGGAGATGCACTTGACCTTGATATAAAACTTCTTCTTTCATTCTCTCTCTTCATTCATTCACATTTACTCCTCCACCAAACCCTAACCCACCTGTGAGAGGCAAGTACATCTTGCACACCATGAGGGATTTCATGCATCCCTATTTATTTTTAGTCTATGTTGTTCATCTTCTCATCCTCTACAAGTTTAGGTCTTGAAGTTCTTGATTTCCATGGATGGTTGGGTGTAGATCTAAGTTTTAAGTTTTAGTTTTAAGTTTTAGTTTTTGTATGGATTTTATGGTTTTGATCTATCAAACTCTATTGTTTTCGAAAATAAGTGGTTCCATGTTGTAGAGAATTTAATTCTACTAAAGTTTGGCTTTTGAAAAGTTAGATTCCGATTTATTTCGAGAAAGTTATGGCCAAAATAATTTTGGTCAAACTTCTATGTTCATCTGCAGCATGAACCGCATGTCGCAGTTGAGCCGCATAGATGTCGCGACTGGGCCGCATGAGGCACATGTCGCAGTTGAGCCGCATATGGTGTCGCGGTTGGGTCGCATAGGCCGCATGTCGCAGTTGAGCCGCATATGGTATCGCGGTTGGGCCGCATAGGCCGCATCTCGCAGTAGGCCGCATATGGTGTCGCGGTTGGACCGCATAGGCCGCATGTCGTAGTAGGCCGCATATGGTGTCGCGGTTGGGCCGCATAGGCCGCATGTCGCAGTTGAGCCGCATATGGTGTCGCAGTTGGGCCGCATAGGCCGCATGTCGCAGTAGGCCGCATATGGTGTCGCGGTTGGACCGCATAGGCCGCATGTCGTAGTAGGCCGCATATGGTGTCGCGGTTGGGCCGCATAGGCCGCATGTCGCAGTTGAGCAGCATAGATGTCGCGGTTGGGCCGCATGAGGCACATGTCGCAGTTGAGCCGCATAGATGTCGCGGTTGGGCCGCATGAGGCACATGTCGCAGTTGAGCCGCATATGGTATCGCGGTTGGGCCGCATAGGCCGCATGTCGCAGTTGAGCCGCATATGGTGTCGCAGTTGGGCCGCATGAGCCGCATGTCGCAGTTAGTCCGCATGCATGTCGCAGAATAGGCCGTATAATGCCTATTTTGGTTGTTTCTGACTGTTATATGTCCTATTTTGACTGAATTATGGCTAGAATTTCTTCTAACTCCCAACATAAAATTTGTATATCTTTTTCTTGGCTTCAAGAATATGTTACCAACTATTTTATACTAGTTATGGACTCGACCATGCTTAATACTAATTTGACTTTTATGTCTTGTCACGAATTGACCCCGACTGTTACTTGACTAATAATTGATCATGCGTTCCTAGTTGGAACTAAGAGACTGGCTAGTCGTCTTATTGAATTGAATGAATGAGACACGTTCATATTAATTATGAACTATTGTAATCGATTGGCTGATCCCGAATATTGACATACAGGCACATGCAGGCTTCAATTTATTTATTTATTTATTTTACAAAAGCAGCATGTGTACTTTATGGTCAAGGTATGATTACTTCGTAGTTAGTTTTGATTTTTGTATTACGCTATGTAAGAACTGCAACCTAACCGTACTGGTATCGTTGTAGAGTTGTGCATATCGTACCCCGTACGAAAGTACTCATTTGAATGACCATGACCCACGGCATGGGACTTCACTCAACGTAGAGACTATTAAGTTAAATAAAATAATGATTGTATGGAGAGAATGGATTCTCGAGTTCTTACATGGCAGCCCTCTTGGGACTAGTAGTACCCGACAGGCCGGCTGGTCCCCACAGATATTGTAAATCTGCCACACGGGCAGGGAGCGGTATCTGGTTATTATTATTTATTGTATATTGTATATTGATGACGGGCGTCCCGCTGGGACTCGTCTAATTCATGATTGGCGCAATTGATTGACTAGATAAACTAGCCTTGCTTGCACATAGTAAGAACTGAGAAATTCCTATTACATTCCAGGATAACTTAGAACTCATAGTAGCAAGCCGTAGTAGTTGCATGGCCATTTAAATTGATTTGTTTGTGTGCTGTACCTACTCTGTTACCTAACTGAGATGATCAGAATGTCAGGGCATGACGGGCCAACTTCTGTCCTTGTTTGGTTGGGAGGTTGGTTCGAAGTGTCGTGATGTTATGTGAATCCCAGTGGCAAGCAGAGATCTACTTATCATATTCTCTTATTACTGGTTTTAGTTCCTCATATCGTGCTTCCTTGCGGTACTTGCTAATAGAGGTCTAACCTCTCTAGTTTTGTATGGCCAGATTTAGAGCCGGTTCCCGAGGACTCAGCTTACTTCCACCTCCAAGATGGTCAATACTAGAGGGATGATCGCAGGAGGACTCGAGTGGGTTCCTTACTTCCCCACTTGTTTTGTTATTTACTTTATACTTTACCGTTTGGCACCGACATGTTAGTCGAATTGTCTTGTACTTACTTTTACATAATTGTAATTAAGTCAGACTGCAGCTGATAACAATTGTGTATACCTTGCTTCATCATCTGGCTATGTTTTGTAAAGCCAGATATCAAGAACATTTTGACTGAGCGTTTGGGACGCCTTACTGCTTTATCTCATATGTTCTCTATTACTGTTTCTTGCTTGAATGATTGAGACAATAGATGTGAAGTAACCATAGTGAGACTTTCATGTAGTATGTACCCCCTCGTCTTTTAGACAGCATTAATCGTATTATACGGTATTCATCTACCCGTAATACGTAGCTGGCTGAGTCATTTCTCCGCTCTCCAGTATTCTGGTTCTGGGGCGTGACAAGGTTTTAGTGGTGGCCCATGCAGGTCTGATTTTAGACTTGTGGGGTGTTTTAATTTATAGGATGTCTCAATCACACATGTTCCCCCTTGATCTCATGATTCGTTACTCTCGACTCTAACTTGACATTCCGGTATCCTTTGACTTCTTTGATCTTTCCTGTCCGATCATTTGATTGTTCTTTTATCCCTTTTCTTAGGAACACTTTGTCCGCATCTGCCAGGACCGAACAACAACAACAAGGGCAACACGGACAACCTGACCATGTTGTTCAACAACAAGGGCCGGTACTAACTCAAGAGACCATCCAAGAAGAAGTAATAGTAGAAGCAGCAGCTGGACCGCAGTATCCGGATGTTCCACCACCACCAACAGTTCCACCTACCCCTGTGGAAGTAGACACACCAGCCCTTCTGGAGATCATGAGAGGGATGATGGCTACTCAGCAACATCAGATGTTAGCCCAGCAGCGTATGCACGCTCAGTTACAAGAGCAGAACGTACTACTCAACCAAGGGTTACAGACGGCATTGGAAAGAGGGGCGAGGCCAGATTCAGGAGCATCAGCCAGGTTTTACAAGTACGCCCCCGTCGTTTCGAGGGCACGGAAGATGCCATCTCAGTAGATGTGTGGCTTAAGGATATTGAGGCTATTCTGACAGCAGCTAAGGTACCGGCGAAAGAACGTGTGGATCAAGTGAAGTTGTTACTTCAGGATCTCGCACGTGATTGGTGGGAATCAGAGGAAGTAGGCATCAGACGTCATGTTGCTTGAGACGATTTTACTGCAAGGTTCAAGACGAAGTACTGTGGAGTTGTGGCGCAGTTTGAGCTGCAACAGAAGTTTATCAACCTCAAGCAGGCCGACAAGACGGTAGATGCTTACGTAGCGAAGTTCTGCAGATTGAGTAGGTTTGCCCCAGAGATGGTAGCAACGGAGAGCCAGAGGGCTATGAGGTTCTACCAAGGGTTTCATCTTGAGCTCTTGCAATTGATAGAAGGGCACAACTACCAGACTTTTGATGAAGTATTGACGGCAACTCGAAGGCACGAGATCACTATTCAGAGGATCACGGCAAGGACTGGGGGTCAGAAGAGATCTCACAGTCAGATAGAAGGAGGAGGGGAGCAGCGCCCCGAACAACAGCACCATCCCCTGGCATTCGTATCCACGATATGGCAATGTGAGGGCCAGTACCACCACCCAGGCAGCAGCAGCAACAACCAAGAAAGAACCAGCAACCCCCAGCGGGCTGCACTTATTGTGGGAAGATAGGGCACACTAGAGATGTGTGCCGGGCATTGAACGGACTGTGTTTGATATGTGGAAATCCAGATCATCGGGTTACCACATGTTCCATGAATTCGAGGTCAGGAGGACCAGTGCAGCAGTTTCCTGCTCTGCCAGCACCAGGGGCAGGACAGTATCGAGGACCAGCGGTAGCAGTGAGACCGTTGGTACAGCGTCCGTTAATGCCACAGGCTCAGATGTTTCGGCAGCAGGGACCTCCGATGTAGCAGCACCAGCATAGACCACTCCAGCATCATCAAGGAAGGGGCCAGCAGCAGCACCAGGCTAGGCCGCAGCATGGGAACCGATAAGGAGGTCGAGGGCAGGCATTCACTCTGTCCTTGGAGGAGGCATTAGCATCGGAAGATGTTATGGCAGGTAACATTCTCGTCGTCTCATATCCCGCAGTAGCATTGTTTGATTCGGGAGCATCACACTCATTTATATCTGCACAATTTGTAACACGGCTAGGAATGGAGTTCGAGGCATTGCAAGGGAAGTTGAATATACTCACCGGTAATGGGCTCGTAGGAGTTAGTAGAGTTATTCTAGCGTGTAGTATTGTAGTTTGCGGGCATTCTTTACCCGCCCAGTTGATAGAATTTCCTGTTAGAAATTTTGACGTCATCTTAGGCATGGACTGGCTGAAAGACAGTCATACGACAATAGATTATCGTAGTGAGAGTGTATCTTTTGATATTCCAGGCATGAAGAGATTCACCTTAGTCAGATCAGAGGCAACTCAGCAAGAGTAGGGAGTAGTGACGGCAATGGAAGAAGTTCAAGTTCCGAAGGTAGTTGAAGAGTTTCTTGACGTATTTCCTGAAGAACTTCCAGGTCTGCCACCAGTTAGAGATATTGAGTTCAGTATAGAATTGGCACCTGGAACTAAACCAATATCAGATCGAGTTTACAGAATGGCAGATTCAGAGCAGGCCAAGGTATACCAGCACATAGAGGAACTGAAGGAGAAGAAGTTCATCCAAGCTAGTGTATCACCGTGGGCAGCACCAGTGGTACTTGTGGGAAAGAAGGATGGGCCATCCAGATTGTGCATTGACTACAGGAAGCTTAAAGCGGCAACAGTAAAGAACAAGTATCCATTACCCAGGATCGACGACTTATTTGATCAGTTGAGCAGGGCTAGAGTTTTCTCCAAGATAGATCTTCGTTCAGGGTATCATCAAGTGAGGGTTCGGAAGAAAGATATTCCCAAGACAGCGTTCAGGTCGAAGTATGGGCATTATGAATTCTTGGTAATGCCGTTTCGTTTGACCAATGCTCCAGTAATATTCATGGATTTGATGAACCGCATCTTTATACCGTACTTAGATCAGTTTTTCGTGGTGTTTCTCGACGACATTCTTGTATACTCTACTAGTGAAGAGGAGCATGAAGACCACCTCAGGAAAGTGTTACAGGTTTTGAGAGAGAACCAGTTGTATGCCAAGCTCAGTAAGTGTGAGTTCTGGACGAATCACATTTCATTTTTGGGTCATATCATATCAGGAGCTGGAGTAGCAGTGGATTCCAAGAAGGTAGAAGTAGTAGAGAGTTGGCCAGTACCCAAGACCATAGCTGATGTGCGGAGTTTCTTGGGATTGGCAGGATATTACAGAAGGTTCGTATCAGACTTTGCAAGGCTTTCAGCACCCATGACCCGCTTGACACGGAAGGATGTACCATTCGTCTGGTCGGCAGAATGCCAAGCATCATTTGAGAATCTGAAGTAGAAGTTGATATCAGCGCCTATTCTTACATTGTCAGTTGGACCCGGAGGTTTTACAGTATATTGTGATACGTCAGGAAAAGGACTTGGATGTGTCCTCATACAACATGGAATGGTGATAGCATATGCATCTAGGCAACTTCGAGACCACGAGAAGAATTATCCAACTCATGACTTGGAGTTGGCAGCAGTAGTATTTGCTTTGAAACTATGGAGGCATTACTTATATGGTGACCAAGTGGACATGTACACAGACCATAAAAGTCTAAAGTACATCTTTACTCAGAAGGAGCTGAGCATGAGACAGAGAAGATGGTTGGAGTTGATCAAGGATTACGACGTGGAGCTTCAGTATCATCCAGGCAAGACTAATATGGTAGCAGACGCTCTAAGCAGGAGAGGCGGCGCCTTTATGTTGACAACACAGAGGCATATCTTAGAGGACCTTCAGGAGATGGGCATCGAGGTTATATTTCCTAGTGATGTAGGAATTCTGGCGAGTCTACGAGTTCAATCCGACTTGGTAGACAGGATCAAGGCAGCTCAGGCGCAGGACCCAAGGATTCAGAAGCTTAGGGCAGAATGTGAGGCAGGACTCAGAAAGGAGTTGAAAATTCATGAAGATGGTACCCTTAGGTTTGGATCACGCCTATGTGTGCCTAGTGGAGATATCAGACAGGAGGTTATGACAGAAGCTCACAGTTCCCAGTATTTTGTACACCCTGGAGGGACCAAGATGTACCAAGATATCAAGCAGCACTTCTGGTGGAACGGAATGAAGAGGGAGATAGCTAGATTCGTTTCCCGTTGCTTGGTATGTCAGCAAGTGAAGGCAGAACAGCAGAGGCCAGCTGGGTTATTACAACCGCTTCCTATCCCGGAATAGAAGTGAAAACACATCACAATGGACTTTGTGACCGGTTTACCGAGATCACCAAGTGGTAAAGATGCTATTTGGGTGATAATGGACCGACTTACAAAGGTAGCACACTTTCTTCCTTTCAGAGTAGGGCAATCTACAGAAAAGTTGGCAGAGTTATATATGCAACAGATAGTCAGACAGCATGGAGTCCCTGTCAGCATTGTGTCAGATAGAGATACCCGCTTTACATCACATTTCTGGAAGAGCTTACATCATAGTCTGGGTACCAAGTTAAGATTTAGCACGGCTTACCATCCCTAGACAGACGGACAATCAGAAAGAACAATTCAGACTTTGGAAGACATGTTGCGAGCTTGCACTCTGGATTTTGGAGGATCTTGGAAGAGCCACTTGTACTTAGTCGAATTCTCATACAACAACAGTTATCAAGCCAGTATCCAGATGGCACCATTTGAGGCACTATATGGCAAGAAATGTAGGTCGCCACTAGCATGGGATGATATCGAGGAGAGGAAGATGCTAGGTCCAGAAATGATTATCCAGATAATTGAAGTGGTTAAGGGAATTAGAGAGCGACTTTGAGTTGCGCAAGATCGGCATCGTCATTGGGCGGACCAGCATCGTAGGCCGCTAGAGTTTTCCGTTGGGGACCACGTGTTCTTGCGGATCTCACCTACCCGTGGGGTCATTAGGTTTGGCGTTCACGAGAAATTGAGTCCGTGGTACGTGGGCCCATTTGTTATCCTTGACAGGATAGGCGATGTTGCTTATCGTTTATCCCTTCCACCTTCGTTATGAGAGGTGCATGACGTATTTTATGTATCTCAGTTACGAAGGTATGTATCGAACCCAAGCCATATCCTTGATCATTCTGAGCTGGTTGTTGGTACCAACCTGTCTTACGAGGAACAGCCTGTGTCCATTTTGGACCGAAGAGAGAAGATACTCAAGAACCGAACAATTAGCCTTGTCCGGGTTGCTTGGGGTCATCACTCTTTAGGAGAGTCAACGTGGGAACGTGAGGATGATATCCGATCACGGTATCCGCACATGTTTGACACACAAGGTATATCTTTTTCTGTATACCTTGATTGTCTTAACTCCTCATGCTTGTCACCTTACGAGTAGAATTGCTTGGTATCATAGAATGTTCAACATGGATATGTTACTTACTGTTAACATTGTAGAATGGTTGCTTGCTCCAATTGCTTATGCTTAGATTAGTTTAGCTTTGATGTTCTCATCTTGCTTGGATTTGAAATTTCGAGGACGGAATTTTTTCTAAGGAGGGTAGAGATGTCACTCCCCATTACCGGAATGCGTATTTTTATACGTATACCGCTTGCCCGAATTTATTTAGTATCTGTCATGCATTTATTTTGTATTTAATTCTTTTAATTTTATGCTAATTATTTTTCTGTATTTTATTTTTTGCTTTTTCTTGGCTCTTGGTTCATTTCGGTTCATGGTGAGCCAACTTGGTTTGGCTTTACATGGAAAGGAATGGGTGGCTAGGATTTGATGGAGTAGGATGGATGGTGAAGATGCACTTGACCTTGATATAAAACTTCTTCTTTCATTCTCTCTCTTCATTCATTCACATTTACTCCTCCACCAAACTCTAACCCACCTGTGAGAGGCAAGTACATCTTGCACACCATAAGGGATTTCATGCATCCCTATTTATTTTTAGTCTATGTTGTTCATCTTCTCATCCTCTACAAGTTTAGGTCTTGAAGTTCTTGATTTCCATGGATGGTTTGGTGTAGATCTAAGTTTTAAGTTTTAGTTTTCGTATGGATTTTATGGTTTTGATCTATCAAACTCTGTTGTTTTCGAAAATAAGTGGTTCCATGTTGTAAAGAATTTAATTCTACTAAAGTTTGGCTTTTGAAAAGTTAGATTCCGATTTATTTCGAGAAACTTATGGCCAAAACAATTTTGGTCAAACTTCTATGTTCATCTGCAGCATGAACCGCATGTCGCAGTTGAGCCGCATAGATGTCGCGGTTGGGCCGCATGAGGCACATGTCACAGTTGAGCCGCATATGGTGTCGCAGTTGGGCCGCATAGGCCGCATATCACAGTTGAGCCGTATATGGTGTCGCGGTTGGGCCGCATAGGCCGCATGTCGCAGCAGGCCGTATATGGTGTCGCGGTTGGGCCGCATAGGCTGCATGTCGCAGTAGGCCGCATATGGTGTCGCAGTTGGGCCGCATAGACCGCATGTCACAGTTGAGCCGCATAGATGTCGCGGTTGGGCCGCATGAGGCACATGTCGCAGTTGAGCCGCATAGATGTCGCAGTTGGACCGTATGAGGCACATGTCGCAGTTGAGCCGCATATGGTGTCGCGGTTGGGCCGCATAGGCCGCATGTCGCAGTTGAGCCGCATATGGTGTTGCAGTTGGGCCGCATGTCGCAGTTAGTCCGCATGCATGTCGCAGAATAGGCCGCATAATGCCTATTTTGGTTGTTTCTGACTGTTATATGTCCTATTTTGACTGAATTATGGCTAGAATTTCTTCTAACTTCCAACATGAAATTTGTAGATCTTTTCCTTGGTTTCAAGAATATGTTACCAACTATTTTATACTAGTTATGGACTCGACCATGCTTAATACTAATTTGACTTTTATGTCTTGTCACGAATTGACCCCGACTGTTACTTGACTAATAATTGATCATGCGTTTCTAGTTGGAACTAAGAGACTGGCTAGTCGTCTTATTGAATTGAATGAATGAGACACGTTCATATTAATTATGAACTATTGTAATCGACTGGCTGATCCCGAATATTGACATACAGGCACATGCAGGCTTCAATTTATTTATTTATTTATTTTACAAAAGCAGCATGTGTACTTTATGGTCAAGGCATGATTACTCCGTGGTTAGTTTTGATTTTTGCATTACGCTATGTAAGACCTGCAACCTAACCGCACTAGTATCGTTGTAGAGTTGTGCATATCATACCCCGTACGAAAGTACTCATTTGAATGACCATGACCCACGACATGGGACTTCACTTAACGTAGAGACTATTAAGTTAAATAAAATAATAATTGCATAGAGAGAATGGATTCCCGAGTTCTTACATGGCAGCCTCTTGGGACTAGTAGTGCCCGACAGGCCGGCTGGTCCCCACAGATATTGCAAATCTGCCACACGAGCAGGAAGTGGTATCTGGTTATTATTATTTATTGTATATTGTATATTGATGACGGACGTCCCGCTGGGACTCGTCTAATTCATGATTGGCGCAATTGATTGACTGGGTAAACTAGCCTTGCTTGCACATAGTAAGAACTAAGGAATTCCTATTGCATTCCAGGATAACTTAGAACTCACAGTAGCAAGCCGTAGTAGTTGCATGGCCGTTTAAATTAATTTGTTTGTGTGCTGTACCTACTCTGTTACCTAACTGAGATGATCAGAATGTCAGGGCATGACGGGCCAACTTCTGTCCTTGTTTGGTTGGGAGGTTGGTTCGAAGTGTCGTGATGTTATGTGAATTCCAGTGGCAAGCAGAGATCTACTTATCATATTCTCTTATTACTGGTTTTAGTTCCTCATATCGTGCTTCCTTGCGGTACTTGCTATTAGAGGTCTAACCTCTCTGGTTTTGCATGGCCAGATTTAGAGCCGGTTCTCGAGGACTCAGCTTACTTCCACCTCCAAGATGGTCAATACTAGAGGGATGATCGCAGGAGGACTCGAGTGGGTTCCTTACTTCCCCACTCGTTTTGTTATTTACTTTATACTTTACCGTTTGGCACCGACATGTTAGTCGGATTGTCTTGTACTTACTTTTACATAATTGTAATTAAGTCAGACTGCAGCTGATAACAATTGTGTATACCTTGCTTCATCATCTGGCTATGTTTTGTAAAGCCAGATATCAAGAACATTTTGACTGAGCGTTTGGGACGCCTTACTGCTTTATCTCATATGCTCTCTATTACTGTTTCTTGCTTGAATGATTGAGACAATAGATGTGAAGTAACCATAGTGAGACTTTCATGTAGTATGCAACCCCTCGTCTTTTAGACAGCATTGATCGTATTATACGGTATTCATCTACCCGTAATACGTAGCTGGCTGAGTCATTCCCCCGCTCTCCAGTATTCTGGTTCTGGGGCGTGACATAGATGCTCTGTGTGACCATATGAGACTTGATTGTAGCATGCACCCCCTAGTCTCATGATAGCCACGATCGCCGTATGACGTTTATATACCTCATATGGAGTAGCTGGCCTAGTCACTCTCCGTATTTCGGTACTGGAACGTGACATTAATGAATTGGATTGAACAACATTTGTCAGGTTGTGGTACTATTGGTTGTCCGATCAGGTATCGGATTCTTCTGTCGATCGAAGTGGACGGTGCGGAATCGGTATCGATTGTTGTAGGATCTTCCGCAATGGATTCTTTAGAATAGTAGGCACCTGGTCTAGTTATTTTATAATAATATCATTGAACTGCATATACATCACACTTCTTTCATATTCTAAATCTCCGTGGCAGTGATGAGATCGTCGTTGTTTCTCTCTATTATTGATTGATTTTTCGGATGAGGGTTAAATCAGATTCTAGATCTAGAACATAGTTTTGTTGGGACAAAGGTACTCCGATACCACCTCGATCCTCAGCAAATATATCATGTCGATTGCTCAACCGTACTTTGACTATCTTACGTAGAGCTGAATTTGTTTTTTTTTTCCAGTGTTCTCGTCATAACACGCGGGCATACTCCATACTTTTGGAGGCATTGATCCGGAGCTCGAGTGCGGTCCGTGTGAGATTTTTCTTCTCTAGCATGCCGAATCAATTGATTGAATGTGGGTATCGTTCTTTCCTGCATAAAAAAATGTTGTTGCTATGGTGATTACTTACTAGGCTGTGAAGTATTACATCAAATGTAAAATGTAGAAAAATAAAGAAAATGCATGCATGCAAAATGATACTCTATAATGGATAGACAATTATGCTCTTGAATCAACTTTCTTATAAAAAACAATGCTAGATCATACATACGTATGAGAAGTTTGAACAAAATTTTGTCTCATGTTTATCCAAGAAAGAGGTCGAAGTTTTTCTTGGAGGAAGGAAGAGATCATGGTTAATGATAATTTTCAGGTTCATAACTAGTAACCATGTGTCCAGATTCTTGTAGTGTCGCTAATATCAATCTATCGTACTCCTCGACGTCATCTTCTACATATGTATTTCGATGTAAGTTAATTAGAATTACTTCGATTATTCCGACAAATTAAAATAACATCCACATAAAAAATTTAAATCCCAAGTGGCGGAGCGATCTCTCGGACCGGTTGGCTACGCCCCTGGGTCTATGGTTGGGTTAAACTCATGTGAGCTGTCACAATGCGCTCTTACAATTACGCGGAAGTAGGCTTCAGGAGTCTCCGAGTCAATTCAACGCTCTCCCATTGCATTGACTTCTATTCTAAATACTTTCTTGAGATCAAGATTTAAGAGGGGAACTGGGAAAGGAAGAAGAATTCGTCAGCACTCAAGTCTCCCACTGACCAAAGACCAGTCAAGCGGAATCAAATCTCTCTTTTTCTCAGTCAAACTTCCTATTTCCAAATCTCGTACTAAATCCTTGGCCTTCTTTCACGTTTATATACCACCATTACCCACTCTTTCTGCATTAAGCCATAACAATGCATTAGGTTTATTTCTTCTATTCCCATAGCATCCATTCAATATCAGAGCCGTCGGATTGATGGATGGCGGCAACGGGCAGGACCTGAACCAGCTGCTCAGAGTGCTGGCTCAAGGGCAGGAGAAGACGAGGCAGCTCGAGGCCAGCCTCGACGAGCCCTCGACTGCCCAAGTATGCAAGTCGCTGGCACAGCAGATCGAGTCCACATTCCATACCGCCATTTCGATGATGGCCGAGGGCTCGCAGCAGCAGCTCGTGCGGGCGGACTCGCCCCCATCCGCAGGCGACAGCCCGCACAGCGAGGGCTCCGATAGGGTGTTCAAGGATTACGAGCGCATGGAGATGTGCAAGAGGAGGTATGTCTAATTCTTTACAAACATTCTGGTGTTTCGTTACTAGTCCTCTAATTATGTGTTGATGTAGGAAAAGTATGCCCCGGTGGAGTAGGCAAGTGAGGGTGTGCTCTGCCGGTGGGGGGACTGAAGAGCCTCTGGTTGATGGCTATAGTTGGAGGAAGTATGGACAGAAGGACATTCTCGGATCCATGTATCCAAGGTTAGTCATAGGATTAATTGCATGCCTATATATGTCACTCTAGGAATCACGAATGTGATGTCCCCATCTTGTCGTGTCGTGTCGTGTCGTGTCATAATGTAGTGGACATGAAGATAACACTATAAAGTACTTGAACACACCCTATAATATGTGCTCTGTTATGTGTCCGTGGACTGTATAGGTGCCGTTGCGAAGTAGGTCACTTCGTGAGAGAGAAAAAACACTTACGTTGTGTTTGGTTGGGCTTTTTTTTCATGAAAAATATTTCCATCACAAATTTTCCACCAATTGTAGTGTTTGATAGCTTATATTTTTCATGTGTTCAAAAAAAAAAAAAAGCTTATATTTTTCATGGCATTGTTTTCCAAAAACTATTATTTTTCGTATTTTCATCTAAAATGATGGAAAATGAAACGTTTTCAACCCATAGGAAAATAACTATTTTCTATGGAAAAATAACTATTTTCCATAGAAAATAATGACAATCAAACAACCAAATTAAGTTTTCGATAGAATTTTTTTAAAATTTCATAGAATTTTTTTTCTAAGAAAATAATTCCATGGGATTAATTTCTTTTCCAAATATTTTTCACCTTTCAATCAAACGTACCCTAGATACATAACCACAAACATCTATGTTTTGTTAAAGTTATTTAATGAACATGGGGTTAATTTTTCTCCCACTAATTCAATAACCGGAAAAAAAAAAACCCACGGATTATTTAGTAATAGCGTCTTTTATAATATTTAATATTAGAATTTGGGTCGTCAAACATTATAATTTGGGTCTCTATTGGTTTCTTAATTGGTAGTAGATTTGGATGTCAACAGTGAATATGAGACTCAAATCCTAATATTGACATGTGGAGACCCAAATTCTAATTTTAAATAGAAAAATGATTGTTCAACAGTGAATACAGTGAATATGAGACTCAAATCCTAATATTGACATGTGGAGACCCAAATTCTAATTTTAAATAGAAAAATGATTGTTCAACAGTGAATACAGTGAATATGAGACTCAAATCCTAATATTGACATATGGAGATCCAAACTCTAATTTTAAATAGAAAAATGATTGTTTGTACGCAGACGGACTGGTCCGTCCGCCGTGTGGCCAAAACGCATTGTCCTCCCCCTCCCTCCCTCCCTCCCCACCCCCCCCCCCCCCCCCCCCCTCCCCACCCCCCCCCCCCCCCCCCCCCCCCCCCCCCCTTTCCATATGTATGAGTACCACGTCGATTGACCTACCAATAGGTAGGCACCACATGGCCAACGGACTAGCTAGCAGCACCCTTTTAAAAATTATATGAGACCCTATTACCACCTACGGCTATTAACATAACTAAAACTAATTTGCATGTAGAGGCTACTACCGATGCACTCACCGCAATACCAAGGGATGCCTGGCCACTAAACAAGTGCAGAGATCTGACGAGGATCCGTCGATCTTCGACGTCACTTACCGGGGACTGCACACATGCACCGAGAAGCGCGAAAATTTCCAATCCGAAGATAATTTGCAGCAAAATAAAGAAGAAGTTGATCAATCGAACGATGATCTCTTGCAGCAACTCCAGCAGCAGCAGCAGGACGCGCAGCTACTCCAGAGCCTGCGAGCCGAGCTCGAAGTCAAGACTGAAGACATCGGTCCAGAAGCCCAAATGCACAACTCTTCTTCCTTCTCGTTTCCTCCTACTCCTGCCAGTTGCGTACCTAGCGGTACCATCGTCTCGCGGTCCGCACCGGACGACAGTTTCGGGGCCAACTTCTCCCCGACATTCGTGTCGGAACCAAACTACTTTTCTCTGTCCCAGTGCCAAATAAGCAACCACGGAGGTCTTGGTGCACAACAAACTGAGCATGCAGAAGCAACCAGTGCTACTGCAACATCGATGGCAAATTCACCTATGGCTGACATAGATTTTGTTCTTCGACAAGGGGAATATGGACCTGATTTCCCGTTCGATGGCGCAAACTTCTTCTAGCTCAGGTTGAGGAGGAGAATTTGATCAAGCAACTTCCAGTTAATTAAATGCCCATTGCCCATTGAGCAAAGAGCATTGATGTCTTTAGCATCAACTAATGGCTTGCTTATTAGGTACAACATTTGAGTACGTAACCCTTCTAGTCTAATTAGTATAATAATGGCAACATTTCAAATAAAGAGCAGTGAAGTTGTTCGATGCAAATGTGATTGTCATATCAATTATTTATTTTTTAAATTCACTTAGAATGCATTATTCTAAAATCCATTGTTCCGATATGACCATAATTTATAGTTTAGGTGTGAGGCAATGGTTATACAATTTAGGGCTAATTAGTTTTTAGATCTTGAATTTTATAACAGTTTAGAGTTTAAGCTCAAACATGTCCAATTAGAAAGTTTGAACCCTGATTTTTTTGTTGTTGTATCTTTTTCTCCATTATACCCTTCCTCCCCCATGCATGGCCATGTAACTTTCTATATAGACTAGGGGGATATACTGGAAAATATTAAACAAAAAATAAAAATTCAAAGTCTAAACTTTACTATTGGATATGACAATGCTTAAACTCTATGCTGGCATAAAATTCAGGGTCTAAACTCTAATTAGCCCTATAATTTATATAAATTAACAAGGAAATTGTTCGACCGTTTGGATGGCAACTTTGGTTTTGTTTTTTATATTTTAAAAATAGGTAGCTCTTATTTGATGTCCTAAAATATATATAAAAAATTTGTTTGTACCATAATATTTTTAAGGAAATACGCTAATTGTTTAAAAAAATTAAAGTCGGGATATATTTCGCCATACGTACTAGTAAAATCTGTGTCAATCAGGCGGAAATCATGCAATTAAGGTAATTTGGGTGGGTTTGTTTGAATTTATTAGGTTTAGTTTATTTGGTTTGATTTGTTTCTTTGTATAAAGTTGGAGATTTGTTTGGTTTGGTTTATTTGATTTTAGATAGAATTAAATTTCGTTTTAGTTAGGATTTTTCTTAATTCCAAAGATTGAATTTTTCCTAGAATCTCATCAATTAATAGAGGAATGGGATTTTTTTTTTTTTGAAAGGAAACTTGCATTAAAATCAAGGAGGTACAGAGCTCATGTCATGAAAAACATGAGAGGAAATACATAGGGGAACTTCATCATAGGTAAATAGATGAGTACATAGGGGAACTTCATCATAGGGGAACTTCATCATAGGAAATACATAGAGGAATGGGATTGAGTTTTATGTATTTGGAGGAGATGAACGTAGTAAGGGATACTGTTCACCCAATTAATTTAGTTTTTTTTTATATTCTTTTCAACAATATTCATATAATTTTTTGTTTCTTCTTTACTTTTTATCCATGGGATTTTCTTTTATATCTATTTATTTCCATAAGACTTATATTTATTATTTCTAACTTAATTTTTCTATTTATTTGGTTTATTATCCATGCATTATATATATCTGGAAATTGCTGAGAAACCCAATTTCGGGGTTGGTTTGTATGAAAAATCCATCCGCATGATGGGTTTTATGAAATGCCCAGAATTATATATTTCCACATTAAATATTCTAAGATTTTCTTTAGATGTTCTGTATTTACAAAATTGCCATCTTTATAATACCATAACTACCCTTCGCACAGACTCAGATTTGGATTGCAATTTTCGTTTTCTTCTTCTTCACGAGAGATCTGAATTCCATTGCTCTCATCTTCAGCAGAGATCGCAAAGATCGTTCGTAGTTCACTGTGCTTTTCTTCAGTCGAACTCCGATCATCGCTCATCATCATCATCGTGGAGAGATTTGAAGTTTTCTGAGGATTAGGTCAATTATGGAGAGAATATCTTCTTCTTCTTATTTTCCATAAGAGTTAGCATCGTTTTGAAAGAAGAACGAAAACTCTTGAATTTTTTTTCCTGACAAATTTTTTTCCACAAAAAAAAGGTTTTAGGTTTCTGTCGACTGTTCTCCATCATTCTCTATGATTTTAACATGGAGAATGACCATTCTTTGTGTTAAAATTACGGAGAATGACCATTCTCCGTGCTAAAACCATGGAAAATGGCCTTATCCATGTCAAAATGATGGAGAATAGCCATTCTCCATATTAAAACGACGGAGAATGGTCATTCTCCGTGTTAAAACCACGGAGAATGACCATTCTCCGTGTTAAAATGACGGAGAATGGCTCCATGATAAAATGACTGAGAATGACCATTCTCCGTCATTTTAATACAGAGAATGGTCATTCTCCATGTTAAAATGAAGGAGAATGACCATTCTCCTTGTTAAATTGACGGAGAATGGCCATTCTCTATCATTTTAACACGGAGAATGGCTATTCTTTGTCAATTTAACAAGGAGAATGGCCATTCTCCGTGTTAAATTGACGGAGAATGGCCATTCTCCGTGTTAAAATGACGGAGAATGGCCATTCTCCTTATTAAATTGACGGAGAATGCCATTCTCCGTCATTTTATGTCACTCTTCGTTCCCAGAATGCGTATTTTAATACGTGTACGGCTTGAATGTATTTGTTTAATATTTATCCTGCATTTTCTTGTAGTTAATTCTTTAATTTTATGCTAATTATTTTTCTGTATTTTATTTTCTGCTTTTGCTTTGCTCTTGGGTTCGGCTTGGGTTGGTTTATTTCCGGATTTTGGTGGTTCATCATGAACCCGACCAACCCCCTACCTACCATCATTCCATTTAAAGCTCCAACCCCTTTCTCTCCCTTCATTACTTCTTATTCTCATTGCTCTTCTTCTTCCTCATAACTATCTCCACCTACCAAGGGCTTAGGCAAGTACATCTTGCTCCACATGAGAACCCATATTTTTATGGTTCATTTATCTTCCTCTCATGATTTTAAGATAGTTTAGAACTTGAAATTTTTGCATTTGAAGGTTATTTTTGTAGATATAGAATTTGCCACTTTTCGGATTTTGGGGGTTTTGATCTATCAAACTTCCATATTCTCAAGTTTTCATCGTCCCAGGCTGTTGAGATTTGTCTTATAACCCCTTCCGATCCATGGAACTCCCATTTTTTTGGCTTAGATGGAAGGGTTCATGAATTTGGAGTTCTGGAAGTTCTCTACGCCCACGTTTTTACGTGTCCGCGTAATATCGAGCTCTACGCCCACGATCATTCGTGTCAGCGTGAATCTGGATTACGCAAGTCTACTCTGGCTTGGCGTATTTTCTTACGCGTAATGCTAATTTTTATGCGTACAAGTTCACGCATAACGATTATTTCTTACGCGTACAAGTTTATGCGTAACATCATTTCCTTTACGCATATTGATTTACGCGTAACAGCATACAAGATTCACGCGCAAACTCTTACTTTTTACGCGTACAAGATTCACGCGTAAACCTTGACTCTTTACGCACACGAGTTTTTACGCGTACTCCTCTGGCTTGGCGTAAGACGAGTTTTTACGCGCAACTTTATTCCTTTATTTAGGTGCTCCTTTACGCGTAAGCTTTATTCCTTCATGCCTGAACTTCTCTCACTCATAAATTTTCTTTACGCGTATTTCAGTGGACGTACTCTTCTGGCTTGGTGTAATTCATTGAGCGTACTCCTTTGGCGTACATGGCATCCCCTATTTTATTCTTACGCCTTTTTGACATGAACTCGATATAATTATGATATGCTAATATTTTAATACATATTGGGGTGTGGAATGTGCCATGTGTCCCGATTGGTTTATGGATACCCAGTATGACTAGAACTTAACCCTGAGAGTTATAGACTCGACCATACTAAATACTAGTTTGACTTTCATGCCTTGGCACGAATTGACATTGATTGTTACCTTGACTAAATGATTGATCATGCGTTCCTAGTTGGAACTAAAGAGACTGGCTAGTCGTCTTAGTGAAACTGAATGAGACACGTTCATATTAACTATGAACCATTGCAATCGACTAGCCGATCCCGAACATTGGCATATGGACACGTGCAGGCTTCAACTGATTTTTTTACAAAAATGACATGTGTACTTTACAGTCAAGGCATGATTATTCCGTGGCTAGGTTTGATTGTTGTATTACGCCATGTAAGACCTACAACCTAACCGCACGGACATCGTTGTAGAGTTATGCATAAGTACTCATTCTGATGACCATGATCCATGGCATGAGATTTTATTTAACATAGGGACTACTAAGTTAAATAAAATAACGATTGTATAGAGAGAATGGATTCTCGAGTTCTTACATGGCAGCCATCCTTGGGACAATTAGTGCCTCGACATGCCGGCTGGTTCCCACAGATACTACAAATCTGCCACACGGGCAAGGAGAGGTATCTGCTTATATTTATTTATTGTATACTAATGACGGACGTACCACTGGAACTCGTCTAATTTATGACTGGTGCAACTGATTATTGGGTAGACTAGCCTTGCTTGTACATCGTAAGAACTGAAGAATCCCTTATTGCATATTTCCAGGGTAACTTGGAACTTACTGTTAGCAAGCCGTAGTAGTTGTATTGCCGATTAAATTGATTTGTTTGTGTACTGTACTTACTGCGTTAACTAACTGAGATGATCAGAATGTCAGGACATGACGGGTCAACTTCTGTCCTTATTTGGTTGAAAAGTTGGTTTGAAGTGTCGTGATGTTGTGTGAACCCCAGTAGCAAGCGGAGATTTATTTATCATATCCTTAACTCTTACCATTGGTTCTAGTTGTCAAGTCATGCTTCCTTGTGGTACTTGCTATTAGAGATCTAACATCTCTGGTTTTGTATAGCCAGATTTAGAGCAAGTTCTCGAGGACTCAGCCTACTTCTACCTCCAAGATGGTCAATACTAGAGGAATGATCGCAGGAGGACACGAGTGGGTTCTTTACTACCCTGCTCGTTTTGCTACTTACTTTATATTTTGCCACTTGGCACCGACATGTAAGTCGGACTGTCTTGCACTTCCCTTTACATAATTGTAACTAAGTCAGACTGCAGCCGATAACAATTGTGTATACCTTGCTATATCATCTGGCTATATTTTGTACAGCCATAACTCAAGAATATTTTGACTGAGCTTTCGGGACGCCTTACTGCTTTATCTTACACGTTCTCTATTATTGCTTCTTGTTTGAATGATTGAGACAATAGATGTCAAGTAACCCTAGTGAGACTTCCATGTAGTATGCACCCCCTCGTCTTTTAGACAACATTGATCGTATTATACGTATTCATCTACCCATAATACGTAGCTGGCTGAGTCACTCCCCCGTTCTCTTGTATTCTGGTTCTGAGGCGTGACAAGGTTTTAGTGGTGGCCCATGCAGGTCTGATTTCAGACTTGTGGGGTGTTTTAATTTGTAGGATGTCTCAATCATACATGTTTCCCCTTGATCTCATGATTCGTTACTCTCGACCTTAGCTTGACATTCTGGTATCCTTTGACTTCATTGATCTTTCCCGTCCGGTCGTTTGATTGTTCTCTTGTCCCTTTTCTTAGGGACACCTCGTCCGCATCTGTCAGAGCTGGACAGCAACAACAAGGGCAACATAAACAACATGACCATGCTGGTCAGCAACAAAGGCCAGTACTGCCTCAAGAGAACATCCAATAAGAGGTGATAGTGGAACCAACAGCTGGACCGCAGTATCCGGAGGTTCCAACACCACAAACAGTTCCGTCTACCCCTATGGCAGTAGACACACCAGCCCTTTTGGAAATCATAAGAGGGATGATGGCTACTCAGCAACATCAGATGTTGGCTCAGCAACACATGCACACTCAGCTACAAGAGCAGAATGTATAATTCAACCAAGGATTGCAAACGGCTTTGGAAAGAGGGGTGAGGACAGATTCAAGAGCATCAACTAGATTTTGCAAGTACAACCCCGCCGTTTCGAGGGCATGAAAGATGCCATTTCAACAGATGCATGGCTTAAGGATATTGAGGCTATTCTGACAGCAGCTAAGGTACCGACGGAAGAACGTGTGGATCTAGTGAAGTTGTTACTTCAGGACCTCGCACGTGATTGATGGGAATCAGAAGAAGTGGGCATCAGACGTCCTATTGCTTGGGATAATTTTACTGCGAGATTTAAGATGAAGTACTATAGAGTTGTGGCGCAGTTTGAGCTACAACAGAAGTTTATCAGCCTCAAGCGGGCTAGCAAGATAGTGGATGCTTATGCAGCAGAGTTCTACCGACTGAGTAGGTTTGCCCCAGAGATGGTAGCAACAGAGAGCCAGAGGGCTATGAGGTTTCAGCAAGGGTTTCATCTTGAACTATTGCAATTGATAGAGGGGCATAACTACCAGACTTTCGATGAGGTGTTGACGCAACCCGAAGGCATGAGATCACCATCCAGAGGATCACATCAAGGACTGGAGGTCAGAAGAGATCTCACAATCAAACTGAAGGAGGAGGGGGAGTAGCGCCCCGAATAACAGCACCATCTCCTGGCATTCGTATTCATGATGTGGCGATACGAGGGCCAGTACCACCAACAAGACAGCAGCAGAGGAAGAACCAGCAATCTCCAGCAGACTGTACCTATTGTGGGAAGGCAGGGCATACTAGAGATGTGTGTCGGGCATTGAATGGACAGTGTTTGGTATGTGGAAGTTTAGATCATCGGGTTTCCACTTGTCCCATGAGTTCGAGGTCAGGAGGACCAGTACAACAATTTCCTGTACTGCCAGCACCAGGGGCAGGCCAGTATCAAGGACCAGCGGCAGCAGTGAGACTGTTGGCACAACGCCTGTTCATGTCACAGGCTCAGATATTTCGGCAGCAGGGACCGTCGATGCAGTAACAACAACAAAGACCACCCCAGCATCACCAAAGCAGGGGCCAACAGCAACACCAGGCTAGGCCACAGCATGGGAACCAACAAGAAGGCCGAGGGCAGGCATTCAATCTGTCCTTGGAAGAGGCATTGGCATCGGAAGATGTTGTGGCAGGTAACATTCTCGTCGCCTCATATTCCGTAGTAGCATTGTTTGATTCGGGAGCATCACACTCATTTATATCTGTATAATTTACGACACAACTAGGAATAGATTTCGAGGCATTGCCAGGGAGGTTGAATATACTCACCGGTAATAGGCTCGTAGGAGTTAGTAGGGTTATTCTAGCGTATAGAGTTTTAGTTTACGGGCGTTCCTTACCCGCCAGATTAATAGAATTTTCTGTTAAAAATTTTGACATTATCTTAGGCATGGACTGGCTGAAAGACAGTCATGCGACAATAGATTATCGTAGAGGGAGTGTATCTTTTAATATTCTAGGCATGGAGCGATTTACCTTAGTCAGATCAGTGGAAACTCACACTACCAAAATACACTCAATTAGTGACGGATATTTAGCGATGAAAAGTTTTCGTCGGTGTTAGCGACGGCTTCGTGGCCGCTTAGCGACTGAGTACGGACTACACGCCTTTGCCATTTTTTATTTTAATTTTAGGGGGAGGAAAGGTCGCACATCCGTCGCTAGACTGTCGAAATTATAGCGACGGATCTACAGTCGTCGCTAAGTAGTCGATTATTTGGCGGAAATTGTGTAGAGAATTGGCGGGACATATCTTCGACTACGTAGCGACGGATATTCAGTCGGCACGTAACAAACATGGCGACTACGTGGCGACGGGTTTTCTTCCGTCGCTATTCAGTCGCTATATATACGTACCAGACTTTAAATGAAACGGCGGGGGGAACTTTTTGCATTCTCCCCAAATTCACTCTCTCTCTCTCGTCGGTGTCAGCTTCGGTGATCGGCGTCGGTGTCGTCGTCGGCGTCGGCGTCCTCTCCTCTCTCTCTCTCCCGAAGGTAACCCCCCCTCTCTCTCTCTCGAGGTCTGGGAGGCGGGCTTGGGGTTGTGGCGTCGGGGGCTGGGCGGCTGGCTTGGGTCGGGGGCTAGGCGGTGGGCATGGGGCGGCGACGTCGGAGGCTGTGCGACTGGCTTGGGGCGGGGGCGTCGTGGGCTGGGCGGCTGGCTTGGGTCGGGGGCTGGGCGGTGGGCTTGGGGCGGGGGCGTCGGGGTCTGGGAGGCGGGCTTGGGGCTGGGGCGTCGGTGGCTGGGCGGCTGGCTTGGGTCGGGGGCTGGGCGGTAGGCTTGGGGCGGCGGCGTCGGGGGCTGAGCGGCTGGCTTGGGGCGGGGTCTGGACGGTGGGCTTGGGACGGGGGCGTCGGGGTCTGGGAGGCGGGCTTGGGGTTGGGGCTTCGGGGGCTGGGCGGCTGGCTTGGGGCGGGGTCTGGGCGGTGGGCTTGGGGCGGGGGCGTCGGGGTCTGGGAGGCGGGCTTGGGGTTGGGGGCTGGGCGGTGGGCTTGGGGCGTCGGGGGCTGGGCGGCTGGCTTGGGTCGGGGGCTGGGCGGTGGGCTTGGGGCGTCGTAGGGGTGGGCACGGGTCGGGCCGGGTCCAAATTTTATGGATCCGGACCGGACCCGTTAATTGGCGGGACGGGGCGGGACGGATCCAAAAAATATTGGAACCGGTACAGATTCGACCCGTTCGAAACGGGTCCAAACCGAGCCGACCCGCGGGTCCAAACGGATCCAAAAAAAATTCATAAAATTATAGAATAGTAAATATTTATACATGTTCTATTATCTAGAAGAACAAAACAAGTATTATGTTTTTCCAATTCTAGAATTTGTTTACTAAACAATAACGTGTGCTATTATTTATAAATTATAATATTAAAAAAAATCAAAATTGATAAAAAAATCATACTCCTAGAAACGGGTCGGTTCGGGGCCCCGTTTATTTTAAAAATAGGATCCGCCCCGCCCCGTTAGTGTCACACGACCCGTCCCGGCCCGCCCCGTTTAAATTCCAAAATTTAGGAACCGCCCCGTTTGACCAATATACGGTTCGGGCCGGGTCGGAACCGCGGGTCCTGGACCCGTATACCCACCCTTGGGGCATCGGTGGCTGGGCGGCTGGCTTGGGTCGGGGGCAGGGCGGTGGGCTTGGGACGGCTGAGTCGGGGGCTGGGCGGCTGGCTTGGGGCGGGGGCGTCGGGGCTATTTGCAACCGACGTACAGCCATAAGCACTCTTCATATATATATATGCAACCGAACTACTGGACTGGACGGCGGGCTTGGGGCGACGGGCTTTGGTCGGGGGCGGCGGGTGGCTTTGCTTCTCAAATTCATCTGAGTTTATATATTGGCTAAATAATGTGTTATCCATATTGGGTGTTCCATTAGTTTGGTGGTGTTTGGATTAGTAAATATGAATATGGGATTTGGATTCATGGTGTATATATATGTTCACTGTCTCAAGGACAGTGCGAGTTCTATCAGTTGTGTGCTTCTGTATAGATGTATATATCTATACATCTAGCTGTGATATACATATGTGTATGTGACAATCTCAGTTAGCGACGAACTAGTTACCGGTTAGCGACGGATATTTCCAGCTCCATTTGCATTAATCTACGGTACGACATGGTGATCAGGATATAGTCCCTGCAGCCATTCGACTGGCGAGGCAGAAACTATGTAGCCGTAGATAAAGTTGACTGTCTTCCGACCCTTATCCCTCGGCAATGATGATACGACAACCTATCACTATATTTTATATAGTAGTAGATGATGTCTTAGTATTACATTAAGTGAGTTCATCTTGATTCTGTTATATCCTTCAGATACTAGATACGATAAGAACATATACTACACGATATGTATACAGAATATAGATGATTCACACTAATATATGCTAGAATAAATTTTGGGTTGTGTTCTGAGCCATCCGTTCTTACACTTAAATCACATAGGAATTAGTAGTGTGAGAGCGCCGGAGAGAGTGAGAGCACCGGAGGGGAAGAAGGAGAGAGAGAGAGAGAGTAATTAATGGTACGACATGGTGAAGTAGTACTGTATTTTGGCTCCAGTTCTAGCTCAATTTGCATTAATCTACGGTGCGACATGGTGATCAGGACATAGTCCATGCAGCCATTCGACTGGCGAGGCAGAAACTATGTAGCCGTAGATAAAGTTGACTGTCTTCCGACCCTCATCCCTCGGCAATGATGATACGACAACCTATCACTATATCTTATATAGTAGTAGATGATGTCTTAGTATTACATTATGTGAGTTCATCTTGATTCTGTTACATTCTTCAGATACTAGATACGATAAGAACATATACTACACCATATGTACAGAACATAGATGATTCACACTAATGTATGCTTGAATAAATCTTGGGTTGTGTTCTGAGCCATCCATTCTCATACTTGGCAAAAAATTGAATTTTTTATACTTTATCGGCTTTCGAAAATATACTCAAATTACATGATGGTTCCTTTAGTTAGCTTGCTTATGTTACAATTATATTATTTGTGACTATCGATCTTACCAGATGGCACCCATGACCCGAGGAGTGGCACGTCGTTTGAGGAAAACAGTGAATGCTGAGGTGGCTCCTCCTACAGTTAAGGAGGAAGTGGCACCGGTTGCTAGTGAGACCGGGAGTTCTATTCATCCAGCACCGGTAGCTAGTGAGACCGGAAGTTCTCTTCAAGCAATCCTTGCAAGGGACGACATCTCTCCTCACGCCAAAAATCTCGCTTTTTCGAGGTGGTCGCGTGATCGTATCACTGAGCGTTTGCGTGAGCAGCGTGGTTCTCATTAGCTATTAGTACTTATTTGTATTGGACTATTTGTATTGAGTTGTTTTTGTATTAGACTAATTGTATTGGACTACATATATGAACTAGAACTGTGTCAATCTCTGGATTGTATTGGACTACGACATGGTGATCAGGACATATAGTCCCTGCAGCCATTCGACTGGTGAGGCAGAAACTATGTATCCGTAGATAAAGTTGACTGTCCTCCGACCCTCATCCCTCGGCAGTGATGATACGACAACCAATCATTAGAGGATACTCTGAGAGATCCATCTGAGTAGGACGTATACTCTGAGAGATCACCTTTATAAGAATGATATCAGTAGTGGGATTGAGTGCTGGAGGGGATATTATCAGAGTATACGTCCTACTCAGATGGGTCTCTCACCGTTACTATTTTTTCCTGACAGCAAGGTGGATGTGCTCCGTCAACAGATTCTTGCTCCGAGCCAAAACTTTGTCCCGGAGCTCAAGTGGACATCCTTCGTGTAGAGCTCGAGTGAGAGGTTCCTGACAGCATGGTGGTCTCCGTTGTCAAAGTATCCGTGCTCATCCCACATTGGTTTTGGGACGAGCACGGATACTTTAACAAAGGAGACCACCATGCTGTCAGGAACCTCTCACTCGAGCTCTACACGAAGAATGTCCACTTGAGCTCCGGGGTAAAGTTTTGGCTCGGAGCAAGAATCTGTTGACGGAGCACATCCACCATGCTGTCAGAAAAAAATAGTAACGGTGAGAGACCCATCTGAGTAGGACGTATACTCTGATAATATCCTCTCCAGCACTCAATCCCACTACTGATATCATTCTTGTAAAGGTGATCTCTCAGAGTATACGTCCTACTCAGATGGATCTCTCAGAGTATCCTCTCCGGTTGGGTTGTGTTCTGAGCCATCCGTCCCAGGGATTTGATTCTGTATTTTGGTTTCTGTATTTTGGCTCCAGCTCCATTTGCATTAATCTACAATACGACATGGTGATCAGGACATAGTCCCTGCAGCCATTCGACTGGCGAGGCAGAAACTATGTATTCGTAGATAAAGGAGGGAAAAGATAAATCGAATTATAACGACGGATATTAGGTTACTCTTCAGGATAATTGATGTCTATTTTATATTAATTTGGTTTGGTCTATATGATTCTTAGATAATTGGTGTGCATTAAATTCGTATGTGCATATTTGGTCTATGTGATTGTTGGATAATTGATGTGCATTATATATTGGTTTGGTTTATGCATATTTTTGTGAACAGGGAAAGTGTTGTATTTTTTTTTCAAAAAAATTCTCAGTTACCGACGGACTAGTGACCGGTTAGCGACAGATATTTTCAGCTCCATTTGCATTAGTCTACGGTACGACATGGTGATCAGGACATAGTCCCTGCAGCCATTCGACTGGCGAGGCAGAAACTATGCAAGTAGCCTTAGATAAAGCTGACTGTCCTTCGACCCTCGTCCCTCGGCAATGATGATACGACAACCTATCACTATATCTTATATAGTAGTAGATGATATCTTAGTATTACATTAGTGAGTTCATCTTGATTCTGCTACGTTCTTCAGATACTAGATACGATAAGAACATATACTACACCATATGTACAGAACATAGATGATTCACACTAATGTATGCTAGAATGAATCTTGGCTTGTGTTCTGAGCCATCCGTTCTGATCAAGCATCTTCCTTCTCCTCTCCTCCACCATGGCTCTGAACAAATCTGCTCCTCCCTCTACTTCTCTTCTTTTTATTTGACTCTCTCAGCCACATATGACATCCAGCTCAAGTGTAGAGTCGGAGGAGAAGAAGTGGACAGGAAGAGGAGGGGGAAGCAGCACAGTCGACGGCATGACCCGGAGGAAGTACATAGGTTTTCTTCAACAGCCGTAGGAGAACTATAAGGATATATCTTTTCACAACATGTCATCTTGTCAAAGACCCTTCATGTGAATATCATGTTACCGCGGTGTCGGAAGACTAACATGTCATAAGTTTTTAAGCCGTGTATTTTGACATAATCTTCCCAACTCTTTCCTCCTATGTAGTAATCTTGCATTATTACATAGCAAGAAAGAGTTTGGAGGATTATGTCAAAACACACGGATTAGAAAATTATGACATGTTAGTCTTCCAACACCGCGGTAACATGGTTGTCACATTAAGGATCTTTGACATGGTGATATGTTGTGAAAAGATATATCCTTATAGTTCTCCTACGTCTGTTGAAGAAAACCTCTGTACTTCCTCCGGGTTATGTCGCCGGCTGTACTACTTCTCCCTCCTCTTTCTGCCCACTTCTTCTCCCCCGACTCTACACTTGAGCTGGATGTCATATGTGGCTGAGAGAGTCAAATAAAAAGAAGGGAAGTAGAGGGAGGAGCAGATTTGTTCAGAGCCATGGTGGAGGAGAGGAGAAGGAAGATGCTTAATCAGAACGGATGGCTCAGAACACAAGCCACTATTCATTCTAGCATACATTAGTGTGAATCATCTATGTTCTTATCGTATCAAGTATCTGAAGGACGTAACAGAATCAAGATAAACTCACTAATGTATGCTAGAATGAATCTCGGGTTGTGTTCTGAGCCATTCGTTCCGATACTTGGCAATTAAGCCATTCGACTGGCGAGGCAGAAACTATAAGGCTACTTGCATGTTCTTCTAACTTTAAATTACAAGATTACTACATTAGGTTAAATAAATCACTAACCTCATCACGGTGAGTCTTGGTGTAGCACTCAAATGTGGGGCACCTGTAAATTTGTCGAGGTTTTAAATCATCGACATTGAGTTTTAAACCCTCACGTAGCCTTTCTGCTTCACTTCTAGGGTCGAGCAGTATCTTCTTGCAAGTTTCGGTCTCCAGATACTTAGTGTCAAGATTCTGGACGCTTTCGTAGAGCATGTCAATGCATCCTAGCGTCAATTTCCTCGGCAGGAAATTGACGCTAGGATGCGTTGACATGCTCTACGAAAGCGTCCAGAATCTTGACACTAAGTATCTGGAGACCGAAGCTTGTAAGAAGATGCTGCTCGAGCCTAGAAGTGAAGCAGAAAGGCTACGTGAGGGTTTAAAACTCAATGTCGATGATTTAAAACCTCGGCGAATTTACAGGTGCCCCACATTTGAGTGCTACACCAAGACTCACCGTGATGAGGTTAGTGATTTATTTAACCAAAGACATGGGATCATAGAATCGAAGACAGTTGAGACCAAGACTGTAAACATTATGTGAGTTCATCTTGATTCTGTTACATCATTCAGATACTAGATACGATAAGAACATATACTACACTATATGTACAGAACGTAGATGATTCACACTAATGTATGCTAGAATGAATTTTGGGTTGTGTTCTGAGCCATTCGTTCCCATACTTGGCAATTAAGCATGTGAAATAGAACTGATTATGTTTAGTTTGTCTTACGATACAGATTTTCACATCCAAATTGAAATGGATCGTTACTTCGTTGATCGTACATGGATGTACTAGCGGATCAACCTCCTGGACCGTAGGTACTTATAAGTATTGACCGTATCGGATTAGTATCGATCTATCGTTTTGGTATGGGCCGTATCGGTTGGTATTGGTCTTAGCGAATTGGTATCGTCCTATCCGATATGTATCGGCCGTATAGCTAGGATTCATATTGGCCTTATCGATTTGGTATCGGTCATATCCGATAGGTATCGGCCGTGTTGGATTATTATATACCATTTCGGATTAGTATCGTGGAAGGTTTAGTAACAACTGTACTTGGATTTCTCTCTTCTAGAGCTAGATTACCATTGCAAGAGAGTCACGAGAGCGTAGATGGCCAGTTACAGAACATACATACTTCCTTTTCAATCTCACTTTTTCTGATGGAAAAGAAAGTATGTATGTTACTGTAACTGGCCAATCACGATCTGGTGATTCTCTTGCAATGGTATTCTAGCTCGAGAAGAGAGAAATCCAAGTACAGTTGTTACTAAACCTTCCACGATACTAATCCGAAATAGTCTATACTAATCCAACACGGCCGATACCTATCGGATATGACCGATACCAAATCGATAAGGCCAATATGAATCCTAGCTATTCGGCCGATACATGTACATATCGGATATAGGACGATACCAATTTGTTAAGGCCAATACCAATATGATACGTCCTATACCAAACCGATAGACCGATACTAATCTGATATACTAGATACTAAGTACATCTGGCCTATACCAAAGGATCCACAAATTACTGCACGATCGGTCCAGCGACTCCAGTTACATCCGGTTATTGGTGAGTACATGATTACATAGTAATTCTGTTAGTCTTGTGATACAAATTTTTACTCTCTCATGCTACCAACGTCACAACTTTTTCAGTGCTGCTCCCTCTAATGATGATGACCACAAAAAACCAACGTCACAACTTTTATAACTTGAGTAAATTTCTTTACCCTATATAAAAATTTTTGTTGTCAGAAAGATGGCTCCTAGGACTCGTCGAGGTGGTGCTGCTAGTCGAGGAAGGGGTCGAGGCAAGAAACCCTTGGAGGTCGACAAGGAGGAAGTCTCCGTCGTCAAACAAGAGCCGGTGACTGTTAAGGAGAAGGTGTTACCAAAGGTCGAGGTCAAGGAAGAACCGATGACCATTAGGAAAGAGATTGCTCCCAAGCTTGAAGCTAAGGAGGAGCCACCGTCAGAGAGTAGTAGCATCGGGACCGACCCTCCTGTCCCTACAGAAGACCTCAACAAGATTGAGCCTTCGTATGCAAAGTGGCTGATAGAATGGTACATGCCTCAATGCAACTATCATCCCTGGCTGTGAGGATTCATCGTCTGACTTGTGGTCTTTGTTGAGGCCAAAGTCGATTTTCCTATGTGTTTTGGAATATTTGTGAAATTTTTGGAATATTTGTGCTATGATCGGATTATAAGGATGGATATTAGGTTACTGTAACTGGCCAACTCTTTCCTATGTGTTTTGGAATATTTGTGAAAAATTTGAAATATTTGTGCTATGATCGGATTATAACGATGGATATTAGGTTACTCTTCCGGATAATTGATGTCTATTTTATATTAATTTGGTTTCGTCTATATGATTCTTGGATAATTGGTGTGCATTAAATTCGTATGTGCATATTTGGTCTATGTGATTCTTGGATAATTGGTGTGCATAATATATTTGGTCTATGTGATTGTTGGATAATTGGTGTGCATTATATATTGGTTTGGTTTATGCAAATTTTTGCGAAAAGGAAAAGCGCTATAATTTTTTTTCAAAATATTCTCAGTTAACGACGGACTTGTGACCGTTTTGCGACAGTTACTAAGAGTTTCTGACTACTTTTCGACGGCTATTCCGTCGCTAACTTGAGATTTGAAAATGTTTCCAGGTAGCGACGGATGGTCGACGGATTATCCGTCGATATGGTATATTGTTCGACGGAATAGCGACGACCGATCCGTCGCCCTTGTTATGGAAATACCAAGAATTTCCAGAACAAGATCGACGGTTAATCCGTCCGTATTCCGTCGATATATATCGACGGAATAGCGACGACTTATCCGTCGCCATGTTGCTGGAAATGATATAAATTTCCAGAAGCTGATCGACGAATTTTCCGTCAGAAAACCGTCGCTAATCCGTCCTTTGTTATCGAAGACGTCGACGGCTTAGCGACGGAACGATACGCTGTGATACGCTATTACGACGGGTTACCGACGGAATTTTATGTCGCTATTGTCTACACAGTTCAGTGCTTAAAATTTGAAATGGACGAGAGTCCGTCGGAAACGCGTCGCTAAAGCTTCGTATTGTGAAGTCGACAAGCCGTCGCTATTCCGTCGCTCCACGACTACGTAGCGACGGACCGTTATTAGCGACGAGCTGATTGTCGACGGATTTTTTTGACCAAAATTCGTCGGTTATCGGTCGCTAATTGTAATTACCGTCGGATTGGCGACGGATAGGGCCGTCGCTAAATCGATAAATTTTGGTAGTGTCAACAAGAAGAAGGAATAGTAGCGGCAATGGAAGAAGTTCAAGTTCTGAAGATAGTTGAAGAGTTTCTAGATGTATTTCCTGAAGAACTTCCAGGTCTACCCCCGGTTAGGGATATTGAGTTCAGTATAGAATTGGCACCTGGAACTAAATCGATATCAGATCGAGTTTACAGAATGGTAGATTCAGAGCAGGCCAAGGTATATCAGCACATAGAGGAACTGAAGGAAAAGAAGTTCATTCGAGTTAGCGAATCACCATGGGCAGCACTAGTGGTACTTGTAGGAAAGAAGGATGGGTCATTAAGATTGTGCATTGACTATAGAAAGCTCAATGCGGCAACCGTAAAGAACAAGTACCCACTACCAAGGATCGACGACTTGTTTGATCAGTTGAGCAGAGCAAGGGTTTTCTCCAAGATAGATCTTCGATCAGGGTATCATCAAGTACTAGTTCGAAAAGAGGATATTCCCAAGACGGCATTCAGGTCCAAGTACGGGCACTACGAATTTTTAGTAATGTCGTTTGGTTTGACCAATGCTCCAGCAATATTTATGGATTTGATGAAGCACATCTTTATGCCGTACTTAGATCAATTTGTCGTTGTGTTTCTCGACGACATTCTCGTATACTCAGCTAGTGAAGAAGAGCATGAAGATCACCTCAAGAAAGTGTTACAGGTTCTGAGAGAGAACCAGTTGTACGTCGAGTTCAGTAAGTATGGGTTTTGGATGGATCACATTTCATTCTTGGGGCACATCATATCAAGGGCTGGAGTAGCAATGGATCCCAAGAAGGTAGAAGTAGTAGAGAGTTGGCCAATACCTAAGACCGTAGCAGATGTGCATAGTTTCTTGGGATTGGCAGGATATTACAGAAGGTTCGTATCTGACTTTGCAAGACTCTCAGCACCCATGATCCGCTTGACACGGAAGGATGTGCCATTTATTTGGTCGGCAGAGTGCCAGGCATCATTTGAGAATTTGAAGCAGAAGTTGATCACGACACCTATTCTTACATTACCGGTTGGACCCGAAAGTTTTATTGTATATTGTGACGCGTCAGGAAAGGGACTTGGGTGTGTCCTAATGCAACATGGGAAGGTAATAGTATATGCATCCTGGTGTAGCTTCCCTTTCTGAATTTTTTTTTGAATTTTTTATTATTTATTTGATTTAAATGGTAATTTTTAGGATTTTATAAATAATTATTTAGTTAAATATTACGGTTGATGACTTTAGCCATGGTGGAGTTTTGAAGTACAAGACGGCTAGGAATCATGGCACGGATAGTGCAGTAGCGCGCTTTGACCAGTATTTAGCCATGGTAGGAGAATGCCAAGCCATAGGAGTGTCCTAACTAGAAAAACCAGGCCATGTTACGACCTAACTTCTAAAGACATTTTAATTATTTATTGTTTAGATTTATTGACTTGTAGAAGACCCGATTGTACCGAACTAGTCCAGACCGGACCCGAACCAAGTCCAAGCCCACGTAGTCGGGTAGTATGTTCAGAGACGATCAGATAGATGTATGTTGTGTTGGCATTTTACTTAAGTGAATTAGAAAGCATTTTGGAAATGATTGTTATATATGTATATTTTATATCATAAATATTCTTGCTATTAGGTTACTATTCTTGTAAATATGATAATATTCCTATAGAATGATATTTGGACTTCGGCATTTACTTAGACAATATATATACTTGCGTGTAAATATGTTCATAAATGGTAAACAATGTGCTCTATATATATATTCCCAATAATTTTAATTATAAATTTTAGCATTTAAATTAAGTTAATAATTAAATATGATGATTGTATATATGTATAATATATCTTGGTTGTACATATATGTTACATGGTGATAAAATATATTGATTGTGTATCTATATTATTTGGTGAGTGTATATATGTAGTAGTATACATGTATGTATATGTATACATACGTGAGCGTAAATATATATATATATATATATATATATATATATATATATATATATATATATATATATATATATATATATATATACATATATAATATATATATATATATATATATATATATATATATATGAACTCTGGTAAAAAAAATAAAAAAAATATGAATATATGAATATATGTATATATTATAAACTCTGGTATAAAAGAAAAGAAATAGATATAAAATATACAAAAGAAATATTGTAGATAATATTTTATATTATCTTTTGATTTTATTTGGAATTATTTATTAGGTTTACCTTGTTAGTAAGGATAATAGGTGATAATAGGTATAGATATATCTATATAAGATATGAAATTAGAATAAATCAATAGCTAAGAAAACCCAGCCAGCTGAGCCCAAAAACTTTCCCAGCCCGGCCTGCCCACAGACCCATCCTGGGCCAAGCCCAGCACGAACCATTCCCATCCTCCCGCTCGGTGAAACCGGAGAACAGTACGTACAAATAAAAGCGGAGAGAATCGAAAGAAAGAAAAATGCAGCAACGGCAACAAACCCTAATGTCCTTACACGTCCACCACCCCCAGCCCCGACGTGGCGCGCAACCCTGGACTGCCTCATCCGGCCGCGCAGGCCGTCGGAGACCTACCACGACCGGACGCGCGAAACAGGGACGCGACAGCAGCAGCGTCGGTCCGAGTTCGTGACCGAATATCTCGACACACAGTGGATCGTTTGTCGATCCATTTGATCAGGTTTGTTTCCGATCTATACAAATCTGATCCCCTTCAAATATTTCGATTTATTTTCTGTCACGTGCATCGTAAAGCGAGCCCAAAGATTGACAAAAACTGTCCAAATCAGGATAGAATTTTGAATCCGGACACCCATCTTGGGAGGCCAAAAGTGGTCGATCCTGTTAGGAAACACAAAATCTAATTAAATAGGTTTTTAGTCAACCCATACAGCTTCGAAACGCTATTTACGGATTTTAATTTCATCGATTATACATCAAGAAATACCAATTTGAAAATCAAGAAAAACTTATTAAAATTGTTTTCGAAAATATTAGAAACTCATCCACACGACGTGCGTCCCGCCAATCTGGATGACGTGGTCGCGAACCGAAAGCATCAAAAGGTGGGTATTGGCTTCGTGGACGTGTGGGCTTTGACGGAATTCAAATTGGTCACGTGTGTGCGACAAATTTGATACATATCCGTCAAAATTCACCGTATCGACCTCTGTACAAAATTTTCAACTACTTTGTGCACGTTCGTCAGATCGTGACGAATCTTGTGCCAATATGACCGTATCATTTTTCTGGTCCTGTATGCCAAGTTTTGTCCAATTCCGAGACAGTTGATTGGATCACTATTTCACGGCCCCACGATCCAATTCAACGGACGATTTTGTGCACGGCCCACCGAAATCCAAAACTGAACATACCGTTGGGTTCGTATCATCAAAATAAATCCGTAGACATATAGTTTGATGACTTTAGAGACCATTGACTCTGGCATGCTTTTCGGTGCAAAGCGGATCCAACGGCGGACACCGTTTTGACCCGAAATTACTGTTTTGCTCCTGTATCCAGAATTGGACTTAAGGATAGGCAATTCTAGCTAATTTGACTATTCTAAAAATGTTGGTAACATCTATTACAGCTTCTGGAGGTAGTTGTGGGACTTGGACTCTCTGACTTGTTGATTGGCGATATATTGTTGGTTCTCCGTGCAACCCTCAGGCAAGTATACCTTACCGAACATATGCAATATTTATATTATTTTCTCTTTCTTTCTTGTATTCCTTTTCATATTGTCACATGATTAACCATATTGTGATTGATTTGCCCTTGATTGTTTTACTTGTTTCTAGATTTACGTGCACGTATAGGATATTCGACATTGCTTAATTATTGGTCTTTTCGTGTTACCTTGTCTCGTGATTGAGTTGTCAATTTCTATATATTGTTTTTGACTTGACCATTCTTGACTAGGACTATCTTGTATTGTACGACAGTTGAGATATACTATAGATTGGGAGTATCTTACATTGTACTATGACCTATAGCCGATTCTTTATCTTGATATTTCTTGATTGACTTGACTTAAAACATGCCATAGATTGGGAGTATCTTACATTGTACTACGACCTATAGCATATATTGATTGATTGATTGACTTGACTTGCGACACTATAAATTGGGAGTATCTTGCATTGTACTACGATTTATAGGAGTCTACTTGACCTTGTATCCTTTAGGAGAGGAGATCGATAGTAGAATTGGCTAATCTTGACTGGGAGTACCTTGTATTGTATTACAGTCAAAATCTACTATAGATTGGGAGTATCTTGCATTGTACTACAAGCTATAGGGGTTAATCGATTGATTGATAGCCAAGTCTAGTATTACATTTCCACATGACTCGTCGTCCTTAGATGTTCTTTTGCAGTGTTCTTATTCTCCATACATGTTATTTACTGTCATATTAGTAGGCATTTTTATGTATCTTGCTAGTCCTCTGCGGATCTGATGATCTCTTCAGGTAGCTGATTGCACGGAGTTAGTTAGTTGAGCATGTGGAAGTTGACTTCATCTGCATGATTTCAGGTATTTAGTTAGTGTTATTAATTTACTATCTTTCTCGTACTTTATGATATATTCTTCTTATCAGCTTAGCTTTATAGACTCATATGATTCTTGGAGTCTAATCAGACATATATACTAGTGGGCTGCAGACCACGACCCATACTTGTTCATTCTTGTCTTATATATTCTTGTGGATTGAGATACAGGTTAGATTAGACATAAAACCCTATTCTGGACAGCTTATACGTATTTGAGTTGGGTTGGAGTCCGCTTGATACGTAGCTGGCTTGCTCACGAGCTCGCGTCCGAAAACCGGGTGCGGCTCGTGACAAGTTTTTGTAGTAGCCCATGCAGGTCAGAGCATATCGTATCGATTATGTAACTGTACTGATACGAGCATGCGAATTTGACTAAATCCTTAGGAATCTCAATCCACACTGCTTGAAAATTCTTTTAAAAATTTTTTTACGTCCTTAAAAACTCTATATTTGTTCTCGATTATTCTCCCTTGCCCTCCTGTACCATTGATTCCCGTCCCTTCCTATTCCGGGGTGACGAATGATCGTGCTATCTAGAATTCATCAGAAATTCTTAAATTATAGTATAAAATTGCATGATTATTTGAGTTTTGGTTGTTTATAGATATGAGGGATTATAGATGCCATACGTCCTAGATATCTGTTAGTAGAATTGTGAGCAACTAGTTAGAAGATTATAATATTTTAGTGACCGTATTTTGAGAAGTAGGGTGACCAAAGGTGGATAGAAGTCCTCAAGTATTCGGAGTGATGAAATGACTAAAGAAGGTTATAAAATATTTTGAGAGATTAAATTTGAGGAGATTAAGGTAATAGTAGACATTGAATTTTAAGGGATAATCATGAATTAGAATTTCGACGAAATTATTTTTAAGGTGGGTAGATTTGTAGCTTTCCTTTCCAAAAAATTTTTTTGAATTTTTTTATTATTTATTTGATTTAAAAGGTAATTTTTAGGATTTTATAAATAATTATTTAGTTAATTATTACGGCAGATGACTTTAGCCATGGTGGAGTTTTGAAGTACAAGACGGCTAGGAATCATGGCACGGATAGTGCAGTAGCGTGCTTTGACCAGTGTTTAGCCATGGTAGGGGAATGCCAAGCCATAGGAGTGTCCTAACTAGAAAAACCAGGCCAAATTGCGACCTAACCTCTAAATACGTTTTAATTATTTATTGTTTAGATTTATGGACTTGTAGAAGACCCGGTTGTACAGAACTAGTCCGGACCGGACCCGAACCAAGTCCAAGCCTACGTAGTCAGGTAGTATGTTCAGAGACGATCAGATAGATGTATGTTGTGTTGGCATTTACTTTAGTGAATTAGAAAGCATTTTGGAAATGATTGTTATATATGTATATTTCATATCATAAATATTCTTGCTATTAGGTCACTATTCTTGTAAATATGATAATATTCCTATAGAATGATATTTGGACTTTGGCATTTACATAGGCAATATATATACTTGCATGTAAATATGTTCATAAATGGTAAACGATGTGCTTTATATATAATCCCAATAATTTTAATTATAAATTTAGCATTTAAATTAAGTTAATAATTAAATATGATGATTGTATATATGTATAATATATCTTGGTTGTACATATATGTTACATGGTGATAAAATATATTGATTGTGTATATATATTATCTGGTGAGTGTATATATGTAGTAGTATACATGTATGTATATATTTATATATATATACGTGAGCGTATATATATATATATATTTATATATATATATATATATATATATATATATATATATATATATATATATATATATATATATATATATATATATATATATTTTATATAAAAAAAAATATATATATATATATATATTTTTTATATATATATATATATATATATATATATATATATTTATATATATATATATATATATATATATATATATATATATATATATATATATATATATATATATTTTATATATATATAAATATATATATATATATTTTATATATATAAATATATATATAATATATATATATATATATATATATATATATATATATATATATTAATATATATATATATATTAATATATATATATAATATATATATATATATATATTATATTTTTTAATAAAAAAAAATATAATATATATATATATATTTTATATATATATATATATATATATATATATATATATATATATATATATATATATATATATATATATATATATATGTATATATGTATATATATATATAAAACAAAAAAAAATGTATATATGTATATATATACATTTATAAAAAAAAAGTATATATATACATATATATGTATATATTATAAACTCTGGTATAAAAGAAAAGAAATAGATATAATATATACAAAAGAAATATTGTAGATAATATTTATATTATCTTTTGATTTTATTTGGAATTATTTATTAGGTTTTATCTTGTTAGTAAGGATAATTGGTGATAATAGGAATATAGATATATCTATATAAGATATAAAATTAGAATAAATCAATAGCTAACAAAACCCAGCCAGCTGAGCCCAAAACCTTTCCCAGCTCGGCCTGCTCACAGACCCATCCCGGGCCAAGCCCAGCCCAAACCATTCCCATCCCCCTGCTCGGTGAAACCTGAGAACAGTACGTACAAATAAATGCGAAGTGAATCGAGAGAAAAAAAAAACGCAGCAGCGGCAACAAACCCTAACGACTTACACGTTCACCACCCCCAAGCCCCGACGTGGCGCGCAACCCTGGACTGTCGCACGCGATCGTGCAGGCCGTCGGAGGCCGACCACGGCCGGGCGCGCGAAACAGGGATGCGACAGCAGCAGCGCCGCCCCGAGTTCGTGACCGAATATCTCGACACACAATAGATCATTTGTCGATCCAATTGATCAGGTTTATTTCTGATCTATACAACTCCGATCCCCTTCAAATGATTTGATTTGTTTTGCATCACATGCATCGTAAAGCGAGCCCAAAGATTGACAAAAACTGTCCAAATCAGGACAAAATTTCGAATCCGGACACCTATCTTGGGAGGCCAAAAGTGGTCGATCCTGTTAGGAAACACAAAATCTAATTTAATAGGTTTTTAGTCAACCCATACAGCTTCAAAATGCTATTTACGGATTTTAATTTCATCGAGTATACATCAAGAAATACCGATTTGAAAATCAAGAAAAACTTATTAAAACTGTTTTTGAAAACATTAGAAACTCATCCACACGACGTACGTCCTGCCAATCCGGACGACGTAGTCGCGAACCGAAAGCATCGAAAGGTGCGTATTGGCTTCATGGACGAGTGGGCTTTGACGGATTTCAAATTGGTTGCGTGTGCACGACGAATTTGATGCGTATCCGTCGAAATTCACCGTATCGGCCTCTGTGCAAATTTTCTAATTACTTTGTGCACGTTCGTCAGATCATGACAAAACTTGTGCCAACAGGACCGTATCATTTTTCTGGTCCTGTATGCCAAGTTTGGTCCAATTCTGAGACAGTTGATTGGATCGCTGTTTTACGGGCCCCACGATCTAATTCAACGGACGATTTTGTACACGGCCTACCGGAATCCAAAACTGAACATACCGTTGGGTTCGTATCATTGAAACGAATCTGTAGAAATATAGTTTTACGACTTTAGAGACCATTGACTTTGGCATGCTTTTCGGTGCAAAACGGGTCCAACGACGAACACCGTTTTGACCCAAAATTACCGTTTTGCCCCTATATCCAAAATTGGACTTAAGGACAGGCAATTCTAGCTAATTTGACTATTCTGAGAATGTTGGTAACATCTATTACAGCTTCTGGAGGCAGTTGTGGGACTTGGACTCTCTGACTTGTTGATTGGCGATATATTGTTGGTTCTCCGTGCAACCCTCAGACAAGTATACCTTGCCGAACATATGTAGTATTTAAATTATTTTCTCTTTCTTTCTTGTATTTCTTTTATATTATCACATGATTCCATATTGTGATTGATTTACCCTTGATTGTTTTACTTGTTTCTAGATTTACGTGCACGTATAGGATATTCGATATTGCTTGATTATTTGTCTTTTTGTGTTACCTTGTCTCGTGATTGAGTTGTCAGTTTCTATATCTTGTTCTTGACTTGACCATTCTTGACTGGGAGTATCCTGCATTGTACTACAGTTGAGATATACTATAGATTGGGAGTATCTTACATTGTACTACGACCTATAGCCGATTCTTTATCTTGATATTTCTTGATTGGCTTGACTTGAGACATGCCATAGATTGGGAGTATCTTACATTGTACTACAACCTATAGCATATATTGATTGATTGATTGACTTGACTTGTAATACTATAAATTGGGAGTATCTTGCATTGTACTACGATTTATAGGAGTCTACTTGACCTTGTATCCTTTAGGAGAGGAGATCGATACTAGAATTGGCTAATCTTGACTGGGAGTACCTTGCATTGTATTTCAATCAAAATCAACTATAGATTGGGAGTATCTTGCATTGTACTACAAGATATAGGGGTTAATCGATTGATTGATAGCCAAGTCTAGTATTACATTTCCACACGACTCGTTGTCCTTAGATGTTCTCTTTACAGTGTTCTTATTCTCCATACATGTTATTTACTGTCATATTAGTAGGCATGTTTTATGTATCTTGCTAGTCCTCTGAGGATCTGATGATCTCTTCAGGTAGCTGATTGTACGGAGTTAGTTAGCTGAGCATGTGGTAGTTGACTTCATCTGCATGATTTTAGGTATTTAGTTAGTGTTATTGATTTACTATCTTTCTCGTACTTTATGATATATCCTGCTTATCATCTTAGCTTTATAGATTCATATGATTCTTGGAGTCTAATCGAACATATATGCTAGTGGACTGCAGACCATGACCCATACTTGTTCATTCTTGTCTTATATATTCTTGTGAATTGAGATACAGTTTAGATTAGACATAATACCCTATTCTGGACAACTTATACGTATTCGAGTTGGACTGGAGTCCGCTTGATACATAGCTGGCTTGCTCACGAGCTCGCGTCCGAAAACTGGGTGCGAGTCGTGACACCATGCAACTTTGAGACCACGAGAAGAATTATCCGACTCATGACTTGGAGTTGGCAGCAGTAGTATTTGCTTTGAAGCTATGGAGGCATTACTTGTACGGTGATCGAGTGGACATGTACACAGACCATAAGAGTCTGAAGTACATCTTTACTCAGAAGGAACTAAACATGAGGTAGAGAAGATGGTTAGAATTGATCAAGGATTATGACATAGAGCTTCAGTATCATCCAGACAAGGCTAATGTGGTAGCAGACGCTCTCACCAGGAGAGGCAGTGCATTTATGTTGACATCACAAAAATATATTTTAGAAGATCTACCAGATATAGGCATCGAAGTTATACTTCCTAATGATGTAGGAATTCTGGCAAGTCTACGAGTTCAATTCGACTTGGTAGACAGGATCAAGGCAGCCCAGGTACGGGACCCAAGGATTCAGAAGCTTAGGACAGAATACGAGTCAGGACTCAGGAAGGAGATAAAAATTCACGAAGATGGTACACTTAGATTTGGATCACGTCTATGTGTAACAAGTGGAGATATTAGACATGAGGTTATGACAGAAGCCCACAATTCTCAGTATTCTATACACCCTGGAGGAACTAAAATGTACAAAGATATCAAGCAACACTTCTGGTGGAACGGAATGAAGATAGAGATAGTTAGATTTGTTTCTCGTTGCTTGATATGTCAGCAAGTGAAGGCAGAACAACAGAGGCCAGCTGGATTATTACAACCGCTTCCTATCCCGGAATGAAAGTGGGAACATATCACCATGGACTTTGTGACCGGTTTACCAAGATCACCAAATAGTAAGGATGCTATTTGGGTAATATTGGATCGGCTTACGAAGGTGGCACATTTTCTTCTTTTTAGAGTAGGGCAATCTACAAAAATGTTGGCAGAATTGTATATACAGCAGATAATTAGGCAGCATGGCGTCCCTGTCAGTATTGTATCAGATAGCGATACCCATTTTACATTATATTTCTGGAAGATTCTACATCATAGTCTAGGTACCAAGTTGAGATTTAGTATGGCTTACCACCCACAGACGGACGGGCAATCAGAAAGAACAATTCAGACTTTAGAAGATATGTTACGAGCTTGCACCCTAGATTTTGGAGGATCTTGAAAGAATAACCTGTAATTAGTCGAATTTTCGTACAACAACAGTTATCAAGCCAGTATCCAGATGGCGCCATTCGAAGCACTATATGGTAAGAAGTGTAGGTCGCCACTGGCAAGGGATGATATCGGGGAGAGGAAGGTGTTAGGCGCAGAGATGATTGTTCAAATGGTTGAAGTGGTTAAGGAGATTAGGGAGCGACTTCGAGTTACGCAAGATCGGTATCTTCATTGGGCAGACCAGCATCGTAGGCCGCTAGAATTTTCTGTTGGGGACACGTGTTCTTGCGGATCTCACCTACTCATGGGGTCATTAGATTTGGCGTTCGCGGGAAGTTGAGTCCGCGATACGTAGGCCCATTTGCTATCCTTGATAGGGTAGGCGATGATGCTTATCGTTTATCCCTTCCACCTTCGTTACGAGAGGTGCATGATGTATTTCATGTATCTCAGTTACGTAGGTATGTGTCGGACCCAAGCCATATCCTCGATCATTCTGAGCTGGTTGTTGGAACCAACCTGTCTTACGAGGAACAGCCGGTGTCCATTTTGGACCGAAGGAAGAAGATACTCAAGAACCGAACAATTAGCCTTGTCCGTGTTGCTTGGGGTCATCACTCCTTAGGAGAGTCAACGTGGGAATGTGAGGATGATATCCGATCACGAAATCCACACCTATTTGACTCACAAGGTATACCTTTTTTCGTATACCTGATTATCTTGATTCCTCATGCATATCACCCTATGAGTAGAAATTGCTTGATGTCGTCGATTGATAAATATAGATATATTACTTGCTAGTTGATATTTTAAAATGACTGCTTGCTTGCTAAAATTGCTTGTACTTGGATTAGTCTAGCTCTGATGTTTCTATCCTGCTTGGATTTAAAATTCTAAAGACAAAATTTTTCTAAGGAGGGTAGAGATGTCATTTTTCGTTCCCAGAATGCGTATTTTAATACGTGTACGGCTTGAATGTATTTATTTAATATTTATCCTGCATTTGCTTGTAGTTAATTCTTTAATTTCATGCTAATTATTTTTCTGTATTTTATTTTTTGCTTTTGCTTTGCTCTTGGGTTCGGCTTAGGTTGGTTTATTTTCGGATTTTGGTGGTTCATCATGAACCCGACCAACCCCCTACCTACCATCATTCCATTTAAAGCCCCAACCCCTTTCTTTCTCTTCATTACTTCTTATTCTCATTGCTCTTCTTCTTCCTCATAACTCTCTCCACCTACCAAGAGCTTAGGCAAGTACATCTTGCTCCATATGAGAACCCATATTTTTATGGTTTATTTATCTTCCTCTCATGATTCTAAGATAGTTTAGAACTTGACATTTTTGCATCTGAAGGTTATTTTGTAGATCTAGAATTTGCCACTTTTCGGATTTTGGGGTTTTGATCTATCAAACTTCTATATTCTCAAGTTTTGATCATCCCAGGCTGTTGAGATTTGTGTTATAATCCCTTCCGATCCGTGTAACTCCCATTTTTGGCTTAGATGGAAGGGTTCATGAATTTGGAGTTCTGGAAGTTCTCTACACCCATGTTTTTACGTGTCCGCGTAATATCGAGCTCTACGCCCACGATCATTCATGTCAGCGTAAATCTGGATTACGCTAGTCTACTCTGGCTTGGCGTATTTCCTTACGCGTATTCCTTTACGCGCAATGCTAATTTTTACGCGTACAAGTCCACGCGTAACGATTATTTCTTACGCGTACAAGTTTATGTGTAACATCATTTCCTTTACGCGTAACAGCATACAAGATTCACGCGTAAACTCTGACTTTTTATGCGTACAAGATTCATGCGTAAACCTTGACTCTTTATGCGCACGAGTTTTTACGCATACTCCTCTGGCTTGGCGTAAGACGAGTTTTTACGTGCAACTTTATTCCCTTATTTAGGTGCTCCTTTACGCGTAAGCTTTATTCCTTCATGCCTGAACTTCTCTCACGCATAAATTTCCCTTATGCGTATTTCAGTGGGCGTACTCTTCTGGCTTGGCGTAATTCATTGAGCATACTCCTTTGGCGTACATAGCATCCCCTATTTTATTCTTATGCCTTTTTTGACATGAACTCGATGTAATCATGATATGCTAATATTTTAATACATATTAGGGTGTGGAATGTGCCCTGTGTCCTGATTGGTTTATGGATACCCAGTATGACTGGAACTTAACCCTGAGAGTTATAGACTCGACCATACTAAATACTAGTTTGACTTTCATGCCTTGGCACGAATTGACATTGATTGTTACCTTGACTAAAAGATTGATCATTCGTTCCTAGTTGGAACTAAAGAGACTGGCTAGTCGTCTTACTGAAACTGAATGAGACACGTTCATATTAACTATGAACCATTGCAATCGACTAGCCGATCCCGAACATTGGCATATGGACACGTGCAGGCTTCAACTAATTTTCTACAAAAGCGGCATGTGTACTTTACAGTTAAGGCATGATTATTCCGTGGCTAGGTTTGATTGTTGCATTACGCTATGTAAGACCTACAACCTAACCGCACGAGCATTATTGTAGAGTTGTGCATATCATACTTTGTACAAAAGTACTCATTCTGAATGACCATGATCCACGGCATGGGATTTCAATTAACATAGGGACTACTAAGTTAAATAAAATAACGATTGCATGGAGAGAATGGATTCCCGAGTTCTTACATGGCAGCCATTCTTGGGACAATTAGTGCCTCGACATGCCGGCTGGTTCCCACAGATACTGCAAATCTGCCACACGGGCAGGGAGCGGTATCTGCTTATATTTATTTACTGTATACTGATGACGGGCGTCCCACTGGGACTCGTCTAATTCATGACATGCGCAACTGATTATTGGGTAGACTAGCCTTGCTTGCACATCGTTAGAACTGAGGAATCCCTTATTGCATATTTCCAGGGTAACTTGAAACTTACAGTTAGCAAGCCGTAGTAGTTGTATTGCCAATTAAATTGATTTGTTTGTGTACTGTACTTACTTCGTTAACTAACTGAGATGATCAGAATGTCAAGACATGACGGGTCAACTTCTGTCCTTGTTTGGTTGGGAAGTGGGTTTGAAGTGTCGTGATGTTGTGTGAACCCCAGTAGCAAGCGAAGATTTATTTATCATATCCTTAACTCTTACCATTGGTTCTAGTTCTCATGTCGTGCTTCCTTGTGGCACTTGCTATTAGAGGTCTAACCTCTCTGGTTTTGCATGGCCAGATTTATAGCCAGTTTCCGAGGACTCAGCTTACTTCTACCTCCATGATGGTCAATACTAGAGGAATGATCGCAGGAGGACACAAGTGGGTTCTTTACTTTCCTGTTCATTTTACTACTTACTTTAAATTTTGCCACTTGGCACCGACATGTTAGTCGTATTGTCTTGAACTTACCTTTACATAATTTTAACTAAGTCAGACTGCAGCTGATAACAATTATGTATACCTTGCTATATTATCTGGCTATGTTTTGTACAGCCAGAACTCAAGAACATTTTGACTGAGCGTTCGAGATGCCTTACTGCTTTATCCTCCATGTTCTCTATTATTGTTTCTTGTTTGAATGATTAAGACAATAGATGTGAAGTAACCCTAGTGAGACTTCCATGTAGTATGCACCCCCTCGTCTTTTAGACAGCGTTGATCGTATTATACGGTATTCATCTACCCGTAATACGTAGCTGGCTGAGTCACTCTCCCGCTCTCCGGTATTCTGGTTTTGGGGCGTTACATTTTAACACGGAGAATGGCTATTCTTTGTCAATTTAACAAGAAGAATGGCCATTTTTCATGGTTTTAGCACGGAGAATGGTCATTCTCCGTGCCAAAACCATAGAGAATGGCCATTCTTCTTGTTAAATTGACGGAGAATATGGAGAATGACTATTCTTTGTCAAGTTAACAAGGAGAATGGCCATTATTCCTGGTTTTAGCAGGGATAATGGCCATTCTTCGTGGTTTTAGCACAGAGAATGGCCATTCTTCGTGATCTTACCACGTAGAATGATCATTCTCCTGCATTTTATGGCCAGTTAAAATTTTGAAGGGCTATAACTTTTGACTGGGACGTCGAAATGATGCCCGGTTTGTCGCAAAATTAGCGTATTTCTGAGGAGCCAGAGATTAATCGCTTCTCCGTTAGTCTACCTACCAAAATTTTAGAATCGTAAAAAAATGATATTTGGACCTCCGTTTTAACAGTTTTTTCGTTTGTCCGTCTTTCTGAAATTTTTCGACGAGTTTTTGAAGTAAGGTTTAAAGATTTTGGAGGAGAAAACCTAGATTCGAAATTGAGCGGCATATGGAAGAAGAGAAACTATCAAAATGTTCTTTTTGAAGAGTAGGGTTCGGGAGTGTTTTCAATAAATTAGAAGGGTAAAAAGGTCATTCAGAATCCTCTTTATATATTTTTCGCTAATTCTAGGCACGCGATAAAATATTATTTTGCTGTGGATTTTTCATAAACTTTTGTAATTTTTGGGCATTTCATAAATTTTCCCTATATATATATATATTTTTTTTTTCCCTTTATATATATATATATAAATTTTCCCTATATATATATATATATATATATATATATATATATATTTTATATATATATATATATATATATATATATAGGGGAATATATATATATATATATATATATATATATATATATATATATATATATATATATTCCCCTATATATATATATATATATATATATATATATATATATATATATATATATATATATATTCCCCTATATATATATATATATATATATATATATATATATATATAGGGGAATATATATATATATATATATATATATATATATATATATATATATATATATATATATATATATATATATATATTGCATATCGAGTCGTGGTGTACTGGTAACACCACCGTGCATCGGGGGTGAGGGCCGGGTTCGAGCCCTCCCTCCCACGGAGGTGGCTGGGTGGCGGTGGCCATGGCCTCCGGGCCAAGGTCGGGTGGAGTCGTTCATCGGCTTTGGTTTTATGAAATATATATATATAATGAAAACCGTTACCTTTATTGATAAAAGAGGGTAATGATATATATATATATATATATATATATATATGTAAATGACCTCTAGCCTAGTGGTTAAGAGAGATGCATGCGGCCCGAGTGGTCAGGAGTTCGAATCCTAGTGGGAGCAGTTCCAGAAACAATTTACCTGGTTCCAAATATATATATATATATATATATATATATATATATATATATATATATATATATATATATATATATATGCAAATGACCTCTAGCCTTGTGGTTAAGAGAGATGCATGCGACTCGAGTGGTCAGGAGTTCGAATCCCAGTAGTAGATACATCAAAATCTATATTATGTAAAATACCAGTAGTCGATGTGATACATTCATCAAAAGCACGCCTATTCCGTTCCCTATAGACATGCCAAATCGTAGAAGCCAAGCGCATCCTTGCCTCTTTAAACCACCCAACTCCTCTTTGTCTATTAGTCCAAATTTGAGATATGATCCCCTCAATATCTCTTGCCTCTGCCCTCATTCCCAGTCTATGACATTGGTCTCGCCAAATAGACCAGGTCGCATTACATGTAAAGAAGAGATGATTGATAGTCTCATCAGCGGAATCGCAAAGTACGCAAAAAGGAGAAGTAATATGTACCCCAAATCGAAGAAGTATGTATCTCGTAAGAAGAGGGCCCAGTAGCACCCGATACAAGCACAACTGTATATTTTCCGTGCCAGACCCTTCGTCCAAATGAACTCAAAGTTGCCAATGTGCGGGTGGTGATCTCGAACAAGGTCATAGCAGTCTCGAAATCTGAAACCAGCTTGGTTACGACTACCAATTGTATGTGACCAAACCCAGCAGTCAGATGGCGCTCCCTACGAATCGGGCACAGAGAAATCACGTCAGCATGCGTTGTTGTGTGGACATAAGTCTCCGGCCTCCAATTTTTGCTAACAATTATTTTATGCACCCCAAGTCCTTTGCAAGCCTCATGTTCCAGATGCTCGCCAAAAAGGTCCCATAGGCTGCGATGTGCAATCCACGGGTCGGGCCACAAGACCGTACTCCTACCATCCTTAAATTCTCGATGTATGGCCGTCTTGATGCGAGAATGATTCCGTAGGAGTTGCTTAAAGGTGACGGAGACATTGTTGTTGAATGCAAAAGTCCAGAAATTATCCCCTTTTAAGTATCTATTAGATGTCAATTCGGCCCAAAGAGTCCCACCTTGAATGAATTTCCATGTGAGCTTTAACCCTGAAGCTTCGCAGATAGCTTGAAGGCTCTGAAGTCCCACACCACCCTCCTGTATAGGTCGATTGAGCGATCCCAACTAACGGCATGTGTCACTCCCATTTTCCGTTATGTGTATTCCACTGTACGTATACAGATTTCGATCCGTATTTTATTTACTGTATTTGTAAAACCCATAATTTTGGTTTATTAATGATTGGATTATTGGATTACTAGTTTAATGTTTATTATTATTGATATTATTATTTATTATATTTAGTCAGATCAGGAAAATTATTATTTTTATAAATAAATTATTTGGATTTCTTTTGATTGGGGCTCTGCTCCGAACCCGTTTCCGAGTCCGAACCCATCCTTGGATTATTTTTATTAAACTTAAAATTATATAAAAAGTATTACTATATTTGTACATATATATTTATAAGTGGGTTTTCAACATAATAATAAAAAAAAACCTATTCCTACTTACTCCCGTAACCACCAACTTCTCCATTCCCCACGTTTTCTTTTCCCTCTCCTTAGCATCTTCTCCTCCAAACTCCTCATCTTTCCGAAACCGCTGAGCCCTCCTCCTTCGTAAAAGCCGAACCCCTCGTCTTCCCGTAACCCCCAGCCCCTCACTCCCTATAAAATCCCTCTCCATCTCCCTCTCCATCACCCATCCCCAAGCCCTAGCCCAAGCCACCAACCGGAGCTCCTCCGGCGACCCCGTCCACTGCCATCCCCAGGCGACCTGAGCCCCGCCCGACCAGCGGCTCCCCCTGCGTGCGCCGCTCAGGCCGACACCGTCTTCGTGGACCCCCTCTCGACCGAACCTCGTCCGCCTCCCTCCGGCGCGGCCGCCTCCCAGTGCCGCCGACCCCTGTGTGCGCCTCCGGCCGCCCAGCCTGACCGCCGCCTCCCCGATCCGCTGTTCCGTGGCCCCACGACAGCGCTTCCCGCTGTCCGCCCTTTCCAGCATCCCTGATCCGTGTCCTGTGACTTGTTCCCGCTACCGTGTGCTTCTGGACCATTCCGAGTCCGTACGGATTCAATTCTTCCCCTATTTTTTTATATCTGAGAGCTCTAGTCGAGCACCCGAGGTATATTTTCGTGTCCCTGCGTCCCTCCCATTGGTGTGTCGCGTATACGTGTCGATGATGACGCGGTCCCGACCCTGTTTCGGGGATCGGTTTTGATATTATTGCGTTAGGGATATTTTTTTGAGTTCGGCTCGATTTGTTGATGGTTTCGGGTTTTCCGAATTTCATTTTGGAAAATTCTGTAGTTGGCTATATGAAGTTGTGCTGTGGCTTAGTTTTTGGCCATGAGCTTATGGAGGCTCATTGTGTTGTGCTTAGCTCTTTTAGTTGGTTTTGTTCTTCTGTGGTTTTCTTTGGATTTGGCTTATGGGAAGTGATTGGGAAATGGTTATGTGTTTTGGTGGATGAAATTTGGAAGGCTGGAGTTATATATTCTATACTAGACATTGTGGGAATCGCCAAGCTTGGCTAGGGTGTCCTAGTTTCAAAGGAGGTGCTGCCCAAATTTTTTCGTAAAAGTATTTCAAAAATAATATTAATTAAGTTCATTAAAATCCGGTCTTTGCAAACAATTTAGAAAAGTTGGTTTTTTTGTACGGATCTTGTGAGTTTTGTATCCCCTTTTAGGCGACGACCGTATCGGTTGGATGAGCCTCGGCGACACGCAAACGTTACGGGACATTCCTGTACGTTGAGGAGTAAGCCAGCAACATGAGATTGCACGACCAAGTCTGAGACTTACCCTATTTGTTTTGTATTTAAATTATATTTATAGAACGTGTTACTGGTTATTTCATATTCTGGGTGCAGGGCCCTCGGCCTTCTGTTTGGACCGTTTCACGACACTCAAGCTCGCCTCAGCTATTTAAAATATGTAATTCTTTCTAATAAGTTGTAAGGGCATAAGCCCAGTTTTTATATTTATTTCTGTGGCCCTGTATTTGTGTAATTTAGGATTTATGTTCTTTTCTGGTTTGTTTTTTTGCATAATTAAGTGCGAAATTAAAACGGATACTGATTTTATATATAAAAAATTAATAAGATCTTTTCACACTAATTAAAAGGATAGAATTACAAGTTTTGGTTAAATTAAACAAACTCCATGTTTTCTCACTTAAAGGAAAACCTTAGTTTTATATATATTATGAAATACCAAGTTTTGATAAATAACCTGAAAATGTTATATTTCCCAATAAAACAGTAAATTGACTCTATTCTATAAATTGACGTTTGTAGTTACGACGTTAGAGTATTGCTCGTTAAATTAATTAAATAACTTAAAAACTAGACTAGGATCTACTTCTAGAGATTGTAACTAGCACACCTAGAGATGGCTTTATTTTTGGTTCTAAGTCAGAGTTCTCAAACTGTAGGGTTTCGAGGACAAACTTGATTTCCTCTCCGGTATCAACATTCCGATCCAGTTTTACAAATAAAGGCAAGTACAGTTATGCTATCTGATATTTTAATTAGTAATTATTACCTTGCATGCTTAAACCACATTGCTACAAGGAACTATCTCCTAGAGTTTAAATATTAATTGTTATTGATTGTAGGGATATTGGGAGAGTAGGGTAGCGTTTATGACCAATACCCTTATATTGCATTATTGTGCGAGTTTACCCCTCTTACACACGGGGATAAGCCGTATCGCATCACTAGGATGCTATTGTACAACCCAAGCCGGTCATAGATATTGCCTATTCAAATCATATTATTTCAAACATTAAATTGCTGGAAAATTTTGTTCAAGTATTTCAAACTGTTTAAAATTACATATTTCCATTATTATTTAAAATGTTAGATATATTCTCATAATTTGCTCCTTTCCTGACTGGATCCCCCCCAATAGGTAACATTGATGATGCTGAGCTGTTGTTCAATAGCTATTATGATCCTGTGGTGTTTCCTGTGGTGCTTCCAGAGTGCCACTTGGAGGACACAGATCCTGAGGCCGATGAGCCGGCCATCTAGATAGTTGTTATCTTCATTTCTAGTTTCTTTGTGTTGGAGTTGAAGACTTCATTTCAGACTTTTTATTTCAGTGTTTTATTTTCAGATGTATTTCTCTTTGTCGAACAATTAAAGTTTTAAAAGTTCGTAAATTAATGTTGTGACAAGTGTATAATTGTTGTTAAGAGTACCTGCAAATAGAAACAGCTTACTGCCGCCGTCTCACAATGGTGCAGGCTGAGCATGATTCGATTTCGACACAACAATTTTGGGATCGGGTCGTAACAGTATTTTTGTATTTCTTTATGGCTTGCCTTGATGTGTCTTGACTAGGTTGACCTTGGGTTGGGTTGGTCCAACTTGACTTGCTTTGGATGACTTGGTTTGGTTTATTTTGACGGTTGGTTCAACATGTTGAACCATCCCCTCTCTTTATAAAACCCAACCACCCCTTTCTCTCTTTTCATTACTTTCATTCATTTCTTCACATTCTTCTCCATTACTCTCCCACCAACCTAGAGAGCTTAGACAAGTGCAACTTGCTTCATGATGGATCTCAAGTTTTATTGTTCCATTCTCTTCCTTACTTGATTCTAAGCCTCTTTAGAACTTGACATTTTTGGGTTTGATAGATGGATTCTTGTAGATCTAAGTTTGAAACTTTTTTGGTTTTTCTTTGTTTTGATCTCCGAAACTTGGTTATTTTTAGATCTATTGGTTCCATGTTGTAGGGAATTCAATTCTACCCAATTTTGGCCTTTGAACCACTTGATTTCGATTTATTTCGAGCAAATTATGCCATTTTCTTATTCATGGGTTTCCCACACCTTTTGGTGCTGTCGGGACGATGAACAGTGTCGTGCGTAGCATTTTTACCGTGCGCCGTGCTTGCGCCGTGGGCACTTTTGCCCGCATGATTTTCTGTCGCACGCCCCCGTACCATGCTTGCGCGCACCTTGTGCCGTGGGCATTTTTGCTCGCGTGTGCTGCGCAACTTGCGCGCCACGTACCCGCACGATTTTCTACCGTGCCCCGGGCACCGTGCTTGTGCGTACCTTACGCCGTGGACATTTTTGCCCATGCACGTTGTGCAACTTGCGTGCCGCGAGCCGTGCTTGCGCGCACCTTGCACCGTGAACGGTTTTGCCCGCGCACACAATATGTTTTACGGGCAGTGTACAGTCCCCGTACCGTACATGCGCGCACCTTGCATCGTCGGCATTTTTTTCCCGCGCACGCAGTGAGCTCGTGCGCAGATTGCCTTGAATAGCTGTTTTTGCTTATTTAAGCTGTTTTGTAGCTATAATATTAAAAAACTCAAAATATGAAAGTTGTAGATCTTTTCCTTGCTTCAAGAATATATTACTAGTTATTTTATGCAAGTTTGTCTCATTCATGATAATGTAAGGATAGAACACGATAGTGGCCTGTTAAGGCGCATTCTTACCAAGTAACAAGTAACAAGTAACATGACATGATAGTGGCCCGTCGTGGTGCACTTTTGACGAGTAACTTGACATGATAATTCTTGATGGTGGTCCGTTGTGACGCACTCTTGACATAATAAGTAATCTTGATAGTGGTCCGCCGTGACACACTCTTGACAAGTAATCATGATAAGTAAGTCTAACATATAATCCTAAATGTTGTTGCGACGGCTATCTTGACATGCTGAATAATAACTCGTCTTGACACCGTTGGTGATTGTTCTTGAATGTGCTTGTATAAGCTACCAGTCTCGTCTCGCATCATGTCTAGGACTTACATCCCTGGTTACCACGGTCAAGAATTCATGCTGAATCTGATTAGGTTAATTACTCGATTGATCAAAGTATCTCATATAGAGAGATGTTTCCAGTTACAGGCGATCCCGTTATCTGGGTGCCTTGAGTGGACTTATAGCCTGCCGTCGACTAGAGCACATTTCTAGCCCACTGTCATGTGGGGCAATTGTTGAAACAAGTAATATGCACACTGTCATGTGTTGCACTCTAAGTCACCTAATAATTCTTGATAACTCTTATATGAACCTCGCCTGGATAACCTGGATAGCTGCAGGGCTTGTGACTGTCGGAACATCTCATTGCATCTTGCTAGTAACTAGGCTTGTGATAACCCTAGTTAGTTAAAGTATCAAGCCGTACTCTTTGCTTGGCCGTAAATGTTGGATGAAGTCCAATCCTGTCTAGTCTTGTACATGGCTATCTCAGGACATGCTTGCTTACGCTTTACTCTTAGCAATAAATGGATAGAGACCCGGTTCTGTTCAGGCGAAGGGTTACAACTCCGGTCCTTATTTGGTTTAAGGATTGTAACCTGGCTTCCGGGATAGTTCCTCATCCTCTCGTCATTTATTGTCTCATTTAAATTTCATGTCTTCTTGTTATTTATTCTTGTTTATGTTCTGACATGCTCGTTTTAGTTCTTAAGTGAAGCCTCCTTTGTGGCACTTGCTCTTTCTGGGGTTTGACCCAGCTGGTTTTGTATGGCCAGATTTCAGAGCAGCACCCGAGGATCTTCCAGCCTTCCAGCCAGATGGTGAACACTAGACGTAACCCTGGCAACGAGTGGGTTTCATTTTGCTCTCCCACTCTATTATAAATTATTCTCTTGAGGCGTTTAGCCGTCGAGCAAGTGTTAGGTCGTGTTGAATAATTATATTTCTTGTCTGCCTAAGGGCTGTAACATGATTGACAAATCCTAGGGTTGATCATGTATGACCGAAACTCTTGCTAGTCCTCGCATTTTGTACGACTAGCTTCATGATCATCTGTATATGAAATGTATGGGATGCCTGTTTGCCATTTATTATCAACACAAGAACTACAGAGGAACTATATTGATTGTAAACTTTGAAAGTACAACACAAAGCCTGGAAAGAAATCCTAGGAAACAATCTAAGTATAATTTAGTCTAGTTTTGATTCTGGGGGTGATGATAGAGGCTCGGAAGAAGTGTAGGAACTCTGCCTTACTCCTTGGACTATCAGACACAATCTTTGCTCTTGAAAAAATTGCCAGCCTCTAGCATGGGTGTGGTACCCTGCTATTTATAATAATTTCAGAATGAAGCGTATTTTGGGCCGCATAGACGGTCTCGTGGCCACGTGGTTAACAGCACAGGAAGACTCGGTCTTTGGCTGCCAGCTGGGGATTTGTTGAGATTTCTTTGCAGTAAATCTGGGTGGTTGAGACTTGGTCAACTTGCCACGTGTCCTATCGCAGAATAGAATCAATCTGCTCGGGTCATTTTAGGCCACATAGGTCTTTTAGTGCTGGGTCGTGCTGGGCCGCATAAGACTCATGCGGCTCAGGTCGCAGTCTCCCTTAGCCACGTGTCCCACCAGTAGTGCCACCAGTCCGCATGAAGCTTGGAGACTTTTGGGCCGCATAGATCCTGCATTCTGGGTCGCATAAGGTTCATGCGGCTTAGGTCACAGTCACTCTTAGCCGCATGAAGTTTGGAGACTTTTGGGCCGCATAGGTCCTGCATTCTGAGCCGCATAAGGCTCATGCGGCTCAGGTCGCAGTCCCCCTGGCCGTATGACATACGTGGGCCTTGGGTACGTGGGCCCTATGTCTGGTGAAATGATACTTTTTGTCTTTTTCAAAAGGTCACGTCTTATCTTCTTTTTGTCAGGATGTGTCAGAGTTGTCAGTTTTGATATAGTTGTCAACTTTATCAGAGTTTGTCAGCTTTGTCAGAGGGGCTTCTGCTGCTGATCAGCTTGGCCGCATAAGTAGCTCTTCCTTCTGTGGCCCAACTCAGTTTGGTCACTTTTTTAATATAATCAGAGACAACAATGATGGGCCGCAGGGGCATTCTAGACCGCCGAGTCTATCATGCGGCTCTTCCTTCTGTGGACCAAATTAACTTGTCCCAAAGTACTCATGCGATTAGCCTTGTAAATGTGATCCGCATGAACCCCATCTTTTCCATGCTTCTACAAGCTCTTCCTTCTGCGGCCCAACTCAATTTGGTCGCTTTTTTAATATAATCAGAGACAGCAATGATGGACCGCATGGGCATTCTGGACCACCGAGTCTGTCATGCGGCTCTTCCTTGGCCCAAAGTACTCACGCGGTTAGTTTTGTAAATGTGATTCGCATGAATCCCATCTTTTCCATGCTTCTACAAGACCCACTTCAAAATTTTCAAATTGTAAATTTAGAATACTTTGAATAAGAAGCATGGAGATATGTCAAGTCGCAGGGAGGCATCGAGCCATGGAGAGACTTCGAGCCGCAGGAAAATTTTGAGCCGCAGGGAGATTTCGAGCCGCAAGAAGATCCCATCCAGGCTGTCCAGCTATCACTGCTGCATTTAATGCTCTTAGTCGATTTTGGATTTGGGGTTGCCTTTTCGGTTATAAAGGATAGAATTCCAAGGGTCATCATTATCTTTTAATGGGCACGAGAATCGAAGTGGCGTCTATCGGTTTACGCTCTTTTGAAGACCTATAAATGTGGGTCATACGGTGGAGAGAGAGCTTCTCTTCCAACTTCTTCTCCTTCGTCTTCATCATCTTCATCGTCCTTTCTATTCATGGCTCCAAAAGCTTCTAAATCGACCGGCACTGTGGCCAAAGGGAAGGGACCCGTCTCTCCGTCGAGAGCTGCGGACTCTCCCCCCATTCATTCCGACGTGCAACCCCCCATTAAGGGTAAAGATGGTGGGAGAATGATGACTTGAATTTAAATGGCCATGTCGTATGCTTTATGCGTATGCCTGTCATGTATCATCTCTGTGCTTTGGCATAATCAGTGTCTGTCCTATCTCACTGAACTGCATGTATTCTGTGTGATGGGGCCACATGGACTGAGCCACATAAGCGTCACTGAACCGTGTGGATGCCTCTTGACAGAGCTGCATGAGTGCCACATAACTGAACCACATGGTTGCGTCATGATCGAGCCGCATAAGCATGACATAACTGAGCCGCATAAGTACCTCATGATTGAGCCGCATGCACGTCACATAACTGAACCGCATAAGCTTTTTCATGAATGAGCCGCATGTACGTCGCATAACTGAACCGCATAAGCTCCACCTGATTAGGCCGTATATGCATCTCATGTTTTTAAGCTGCATACGCACCCCTCACAACTGGATCACATAAACTCTACCTGACTGGGCTGCATATGCCTTATTTGATTTGAGCCGCATGTGCTCCCTACAACTAGGCCGCATAGGTTCTGTTTGACTAGGCCGCATAGCTGAAAAATGAACTTTATTTTTCTCTAACTATATTTTTTCTTTGTTACTTACAGTAAATTTACCTACAGCTCCATCGGGGGAGCTCTTGATAGGGTATGCCCAGTTTGCTTTGGGAGTGAGATTTGACCATATAGTCGAACGTGTGTCGACTCAGATTACCCGAGGTCAACCTGAGGCCAGGTGAAGGGAGATCAGGGGCCAATCATTCTTCTACTTACTCAGTATGATAAATTCTGGAAGACTGGAGGATACTCATCTGAAGCCTGCGTTCTTATTCGGAGACGCTCTAACTGTCTCGAACCCAAGCATACTGGAGCTATCTGAGAGCTGGAATTTTTCTTCCAACGGAATAGCAGTTCACCTTCCTCAGATGGAACGCCATTTCTCCCTATCAGGTTTTAACATAGTGCCTTTTGAGAGGCGAATGACGGATGCCATAACTCAGGACCGATAGGGAGTCTTCATAGGCAATATCCATTATAATAGACGGGTACAGTCGGCGGTCGCGACCAAGGAGTCAGTCAGTTATTCTGTTGTCGGACTATCCCCTGACAGTTTCATAAATGAGATGAAGCCCGATAACCGGTTCTCTGAAGCTGACACCTTCTTGAACCAAATTACTCGCAAAGGGTCATATCCCATGGGCAGACTATCGCTGCTGAATTGGATGCATCGTTCCCCTCCGTGGGTCAACTTGACATCCTGGATTCTGACGGTGTATCAGGATACTTTGTAGCAGCTCGGCCTCTACTATGCCATAAGGGGCACCTGCTACGGTCTTACTGTAAACACGAGGCTGTTCATAGCACTCCTCGAGATGTACAACCGTCGTACGGGGACCTTTTTTACACCTGCTGGGGAGATGGGGCTTGCTCTTCCCGAGATGCATAACGTCTCCAAGTTGCCCTGGGGAGAAAAAATTTACGAGGAGTATACTCCCACGAATGAGAAGTTTGGAAAGTTAGAGCAGCGGTTCCCCGGGTTCCTTACCATTTATCGGGAAGTACTATGTCATCATAGCACTTGTCAACAAATATCGAAGAAAAGGGCTGACAGCTCTGAAGGGAACCTTACCCACACCAAGGCTTGGATCAGTTATCTGTTCAACCTTGGGGCCTCGGGCTGGGTTACCGGAGCCCTCAGACTGAAGAAGAGGTGGTCGCTCAGGCTCAAAGCGCCAAGAGAAGCAAAGCTTCCGGTAAAAGATTCGGAAGCCAGACTGACACCTTCAATTATTTCTATCAAGATACCCAACTCTTGTCCAATATGTCCATACTGGCTGGGTTTCTGATGATAGGGCTGAGGATCTGTGTGGTCTCGGGGGGTTCCAGTTCTATTGAGAGAATCAGCTGCAACCTGATCCTCCCTGCTGTCAAGTTAGTCTTCGGAGGCAGGCTAGCTCTACTCCCAGCCATGGTGTGCAGCATTCATCGAGGCCTTCGTATCTTTACGGATAAAACTCTAGCTCGTGACATTACGAAGGATTTTAACCGAATTGAGCTGCCCTACCATTATCTGATGGGGTGGCTGCTAATGCACTGTCCCTCTCTGATGCGACCTGGCCCCGAGGGTAACGCGACGGCCGGTGATGCCTTCATCTACCAGTACCATAACATGCCCTGGACCTGTCCAACCATACCCGACTGTCGAACTGTGCTCACACGGGTGCACAGCGACTCCTTTTTTGTGTCGATTCTGCCTTTTACCGACGAGGAGATGAGGCACTTTTATCTTGATGGCTGTGTCGCGCCCCAGATCCTATCCGAGAAGATGTTCCGCTAGTTGCAGAATATCCGTCCTGTACATCTGGTGTACCGTAACCGCAACGTCGTCTTCTTGTAACCTTACCTACCCAGCCGATAGTCTCGATAATTCGGGTACAGCTAGTTATTTTTGGACAACCCTAGCCCCTGTCTGGGTTATGAGGACAGCATCCTGGAGGGCATTCGAGCCTGACATTACTACAGTGCAACCCGTACCCAAACCAGCTTATGTCTACCTGATACTGGAGGCTCGAGGCATATCTCGTACCTGGCAGCCCTCCACCATGTCTCCGTGAATGGGCCTCCCTGCGACTTCAATGCAAGTACCAGTTTCATTACCAGTACGAAGTTGGAAGAAAAATGCAAGGAACCCAAAAAGAGGACCAGGGCAGGGAAGGCGAAGGCTATCGAAGTCTCTGACTCTGATTCCACTGATACGGAAGAGGAGAGTGACTCCGACGATTCACCACCCCCTGCGAGTACTTTGGCAATGCGCTTGCCTTCTCTTGTGCCAAGTCCTCCGCATAAGCGAAGTAAGCATGGACCCTCCGTCGTCGACAAGCCTCGATCTCAGAAGCGGGTCACGATTAAGACCCGTGGGCCTGATGCTGCAGAAGAAGGCAGCGACGTCGAAACTATCTCAGAGGTAAATTTCATCCCAACAGACCACCATGTTACTTTTGGGGCATTATCTGATTATTCCTTTTTTGTAGTCTTTGGGAGAAATAAACCCTCCGGAGCCCGATGTTGCTTCCAAAATTCCTCCTCCAGAGCCTGATGCTGCTTCTGAGATTCCTCCAGCTATGGACACCTTGGTCGGAGAAGGTGCGAACCTTACAGAACCGGATCTTGGGATTGCAGGGTCTCAGTTGGTCGCTACCAGCCTAGCTACATCTCCTTTAGGGGCAACCGAGGCTGGAGTGGCAGATGCGGGCGGCTCAGGTACCGCCGTTGAGGAGGATATGGGGGCAGTGGAAGGAGTTATGACTGTCCTGAATGAGTCGCAGTCTCTGCCGCCCTCCCCTGGTAAGCTATGTCATATTCTTAACAACAAGGAGGTTCATTCGCTCTTTCTCTATATCCTTCGAGTCAAGCTGATTGTCGGTTGTTCTGGATCTGTAGGCCCTGCTCCTTCAAAACCGGTGGTGGACATAGCTGCGGAAGAGGGGATTATGGAGGACGTCAGGGCGGACCTCGTACAAAGAAGGAGAAGTGTACCTTCTTCCTTTCAAATCGAGAGGCCCCCCGCTGGGTCGAGTTTGGAGCTGCCCATAACAGAAATGTCGATGGTAGAGGTTGTGGTTCCTGTGCCAGCATCGGCGGATACGGGGTCGGTTGAAGCTGCCCCTTCCCCGAAAATTGAACTCTCCGCTTTACCCAGTCTTCAACTCCTTCGGGCTGCAGAGAGGGAGATTGCCGCTGTGCGAGAATCTCATCGCTCGGAGTTTGTTTCCTTCCTGACAGGGTCGTCCAGCTCCGCTGTGCCTCCTTCCCAGACACCTTCAGCTCCCTTGGCTGCTATTCCTTCGACGCTGTCCTCTTTGGAGAACCTGGACGAGTCGTCAAAGGACATAGTCGAGAGATTCTACCGCCATCTGAAACCGGGGATTGAAGCTGTTTTGAGGAGGGGAACGTCATTTGTAGGGAATCCCATTAGGATAAGTACCTCTCCTTTTATAGGAGGTGGGAATCCCATTAGGATAAGAACTAGGGAGGTTTAAACCCTTAATAGATAATTTGCTACTAATTTCAATAAATTTAAAACCAATCAAATCTAAATCCAATTTAAATCTAATTAAATTCAATCTTTTAGTTTAAAGTCAAATAAGATAAATCAAATTTTAAATATAGATGTTAATTTACTATTTAAATCAATCCATAGAATCAAATCGAGATTTAAATTGCCACAATAATTTTAAAATATGTTTTCCAAAAATACTAATAAAAATAATTTCAAAAATTACATTATTATTCAAAAATAAACTAATAAATAATTACGAAATATATATGTATGCACAATTAATATTTACATACATATACTTTTCTAGTATACCATTTTATAAGAATATTATTTATTATTATAACTGTATAAATGAAAGGCTTTTCATAAATAAAATCATAAACTTGAAAATTTTGGTACGATAACTAAAAATAATTATTACATATATTATTTTGAAACTATAAAAATAGAAAAATATTTTTCAAAAAAAATATGTACGCTCGTACATATTCGCACTCGTCGAGCAATTACGAAAAACGAAATTTCGCGCACGACGTACAATACAAAAATAAAAAAATCAGTACCAAATTTATTTAAATAATAGTAGAAATTTAGGGGTTTTACATCCTACCCAACTTAAAAGAATTTTATCCTCGAAATTAAGAATTTGTAGGGGGTGAAAAGGCCCAAGGGGGTATTGGTGAGGAACAATCATTCACAACGTTCAACAAAACATGCATTAGGAAATTGCGACTTCAATAATGGCGAAGAGAATCATGGGTTAGCGCAAGAAAGAAAACGCGTAAGGGTTAAGGTTAAAACAAGATAACATGCAATAAAAAATATTATGGTAATAAGAGAAAATAAATTAGAGATCTTAAAGTTATGGTTTCTTGAGAGTAGATTGAGGTCACGATTAGGAGAACGATTAGATTCACTCCTAATTTAAGCGATTAGAAGGTCATGATAGGGCCGAGAAAATGACGATTAGTTTAGGATGAAGATATAGCAACATCGAGTGATAATGGTCATAATAGATAGGAAGGCTAGAGGAAGTTCTAGTACAATGCCTTCGTCCTTCTAAAATAGGTGAAGGCGAAAGCAATAAGAAGTTCAAAAGACGATATTATCGAGTACAAATACGTGGTTCAAAGGCGACCGAATAATTCAAAAGGAGTTGCCAAGGCAGTCGCGAAGGGGACTCTAGAGGGCAAGTTTAGCTATATCCCTATCCACGTAGAACGATAGATAAAAGCGAACCAAAGTGCACTTGGTTGATCAGACCATTATGCACCGGTTCTGATTAGACAATATATTAGTGGGAGCTCTGTAGGAACGAAATCGTAAAGCAGAATACTCTAGAGGGGGGGTGAATAGAGTAGGCAGCGAAATATTGCTAATTAAAAACTTGTTAGCAGTTAGATCACAGATATAATAATAATCACAAATATAAATGACAGAAATTAAAAGTGATCAGAAGGCAAACGCAAACACCGAGATTTATACTGGTTTCCCTCTTGTGAGGACTAGTCCAGTCGGAAGAACTCTAGCTTCCAGTTGAATCCACTATTGGAAAATCCCGCAAGTTTTCATACGAAGTCCTTGCAACTTCTACAGATGTGAGCTTTGATACGAAGAACTCGACCAACTTCAATTGTGAAGAGTTGAATCTTCTATCAAGCCTCTGATTATAATCGCTCTGAAACTTCTAGACCGTACCGCACTGGCAAATCGACTAGAGGATTGTAACTCGCTTGGGATTTGAAAATGAAAGCTTTTAGAACTCTTTGGAAGAATGTAAGCTTAGGAAGAGAAGAGATTGAAAGTGAATTGGTGATTTGAAATGATCGAAATACTTCTCTATTTATAGTTTTTCCAAAGACAGAACTCTGACAGAATTTGGACAGAATTCAGACATAACTCTTTGTAACAAACCGCAACTGAAGGATGACCAAGTTCAAAAATCAAACGTTCACTAACGTTCCAAATGGCCGAACTCTGGCCGAACTCGGGCCGAGTTCTCCTGGGGTTCTGCCAGTTCATTTTTGGAGAAAATAAATTTTGGCTTTTTGAAAAACCCTTCAGAAGCTTTTTGTAACAAGAATGTTTTTCAAAAACGTAGGTCATTTGTAAAAGAATAGGATGGTTTTGAAAAATGTTTTAGGATAGCCTATTTGCCAGTACGACTCGGTGTACAATGTATTCCTAGACTCAATAAAATGAAAAATTACATTATTTAACAGGAAGTACATTCTGAATGGCAAACAGCTTCAGTCTTGAACAAAGTAGAGATCCATTGTTGAGCAGTGTCCAAAACGTCGTAGATAATCATCTGAGTTGACTTGTAATTATATCGAGACAGAGTTTGATCAATTATTAAAATCAGGTTTGACCATGACCAATGGGCCAACAATCTCCCATATTTTGATAATTGACAAACCTTGCTGATATAACATCTAAGCTGGAATCAATTCAAAATAGTAATCAAAAGAAATTGTTCATAACCTGTATTTCACTTGAACGAAAAAATGTTAGATCCTTATTTCTCCCCCGTTGTCACTTAGCAAAATAATTGCAAAAGAAAAAGCTCTCCCGCAATCAATGCATAAGTAACATACAGTGAAGAAACACAATAGAAATAAATAATCATGACAGGCATAGTATAAACGGTAAATATAGTAAGAGAAACAGATAGACTATAGAACAACATAGGCATGTATTTGTCATAGGCAGTATTAAATAAAGTGCGAGAATAATACTGAAACAAATAAAGTGCTAAAAAATAGACTAAGATGCCAAAACTGAGGCATAAACAAAAACTATGTCTATGAATAGTCACAAAATAAAGAAAAGTACTGATAATAGCTAAAAAGTACTGATAAAATCTTGGAATGTCGGAGCATTTCCAAGTAAACATAAGACAAAAGTAATAGACTCAATATCTAACATCTCAAAAATCATCATCATCCTCATCATCAACGTCATCAGCTGCAGCTCCAGCATGTCCAGAAGGACCAGCTCTAAAAGTACCAGCGCCAGAAGTGTGAGGAGTGGCACCAATGGTACGATACCAATCATAGGCGTTCCCTGGCTGGAACAGAGAGTGGACCGCCTCGTCGTCAATACGGTAGCCAGAAACAGAAGGGTCTCGAGGTAGAGAGCTAGCAGAATGACCCGTCTGCGCAAACCTCAGATCGGCGAAGGAGTTGGCAATCGTCTGGAACCGAGTCACATCACGGAACTCGTGTTCCCTAGAGGTCTCAACATAAAAAGATTGCAGATCTGATAAGTGCTGATGGATACCCTCAAATGTCATAGGATAAGAATGAGGAGGAACAGGTACTGTGGGAGCTGTGGGAGTAGATACAGGAGGAGTAGGTGCAGTAGGTGGAAGAACAGTGGCAATGCTGCGACGAGAGAGTTTGAGAAACTTAGGCTCGGGGTCGACAGCACAAGTTGTCACGACCCGCACCCACTGTGAGGGTACGAGAACGTAACAACGCCCAGCCTACGTCACAGTGTCGATGGTAGAACGCTGTTCTAGGTCATGAACTATAACTAACATAATATGAATACTCTCCATAAGGAGGCCAACACAGAGGTATAACTCAATCACAATCTAAGGTAGAATGTAGCATGATAGAAATAGATAAGAAATCCTCAACTGAGGTACAGCAGAAAGAAATAACAAAGTCTCAACATCTCTAAAATATACAACTCTGAAAGTAAGACAACAGCTAAACATGAAAAGAAAGGACAGTCTAGGCTATCTACACTATACAAGGTATCATCCTGAGCAGCTGCCTGAACCTCCCCAGGGGTCCAGGTTGCGAGTGTCAACTAGACAAGCTCCAAGTAAGGGGTGCAGGTTCCTCATCATCCTCTGTAAAATTTTCAACAGGTCCAGTCAGGACGGGAGCGAGCACAAAACATCTCACGCAGTTCATATCATGTTAGGAAATATAAAGCATGCAATAGAGTAAGGTACATGAAACGCTGTAAGAAGAATGTATAAGAAAAACAGTAGAGATTTGATAACAGAAAATATCTAAATATGATAAATAAGAACTGTAAGCCTACTGTGATTTAGAGTACAATATGGTTATGTAAACGGTCTAGGAAAATGCAATGGTAACTCCGTTGTACGTGGGTGTACAATAGACATATACAATAGTTATACAATGTTGTACAATAGGATTTGAGTACATAACCAATTCTATTCCCCCTCCCAAATCAATACTCAAGGATCTACTCCGGTTACGTTATCTTGCACAATAGTGTACAATGTTATACAATGGATGTACAATATTATACAATAGATGTACAATATTATACAACGGATGTACAATATTATACAATAGATGTATAATGTTATACAATAGATGTACAATATTATACAATAGATGTACAATGTTATACAATAGTTGTACAATGGTCTATCCCTGGGACTCATGTGATACTGAGAGTACAATATGCACAATGAGTATACAAGGATATGGGTATTCAATAAATACAATATATAAGTAAAACGCACATCACAATATGTATTTATTGAATACAAGGAGATAACATCTCAGAAGAAGATTCGTATAGTACCAATCCGTGATAATGATCGTGTCAGCATCAAGTACAGTAATCTAGAGCAAGAATATAAATCCAGACAAGTATGAAACGGTCAGAGAATGTACTCGCCTCGCATCTGAATGTCTGAAGTAAATGTACTGTCCGAGATGAGGTACCTGACTCCTAGTTAGAGCAACACAAGTCAAGATGTATACAGGAGATGATAAATGTAATCTATGATGCGTCTGTATGCTGTCTAGGTTAAATTAGACTAAAGTCAACACTTGGTCAACTCCAGTCAACCACACTAGTCAAACTAGGCAAACTAGGTCAAGTCCTAGCCCCAACAAGTCTAACAAGTCTTACTAGGCCTAACCAAGCCTAGGCTAGCATTCACACATACCAATCCAAGGCTATACAAGCCATCACAAGCACACATCAAGGACACATTATTTTCATGCATTTGCAACATTATATGTATATAAAAAGAGAAGGAACTAACATGTAAGCTATGTATGTGTGTGAACATGGAGGTGTACATGAAAAGAGAATTCAACACTAGGCTATATAACTTTGTACACACATATATATACATATCTATATACCCATATATGTGTATAACTATAGGAAATCTCTATTTATCGCATTAACACATTTAGCCACATATATATATAGAGAGAGAGATAGAGGAGAGCATGTAAAAGTGTGAGTGTGTAGCTAGGATACATGTGACAGGGACTCACCCATGTGTGTGTACATGTGAGCATGTAATGTGTTCAGTGTCAAGCTAGAGTGTGACATGGTGTCATATATGTGCATGGTGTATAGGTGAATTAGAGTGTCAATAAGGTGTCTCAGTTTCAGGTTTACATGTGTAGGTGTGTGTGTGTGGTCATGAGAGCATGTGTGCCAAAGTATCAAGTGACTTGATGTGTGTTAGCATGAGTACATGGGTGTTTGTGTGTGTGTCACATAGAGTTGTGTCAAGGGAGTGTGTGGGGATAGGGGGCTGTCCTATAGGCTAATATGGGCCTGAACATGGACTGATTTTAGGACAGGGTTGGGGAGCTAATATAGGCTGTGTTAAGGTGGTTTGATGGGGCAACAATGGGCTGATTAGTGGTACAAATGGACAGGCATGGGACAACCATGTAGGTGCTGAATTCAGGACTGTATTGGACTATTTTTGGGCTGCCATGTAGGCTATTTTGGGCATGAAGTAGACTGATATATAGGGCAGCCATGTAGGTGCTGTTATGAGCTGAAAAGTAGTGCACATGGGACTGATTTGTAGGCTTTGTAGTAGACTGGATTGGGACTGGTTGTAGGACAGCTAGTGACATATTTTAGGGGTTTCAAGGGACAGCCAACATTGGGTTATATGGACTGAAATGTGCTGCAAAAGGGGGGACTGTCATATGGCTGGATGGCATGTGTATGTGAAAACATGTGTGTTAGAAGTGTCACAGAAATCCTAAGACAGGAAACATGGTGTCCAGCTATCATTCATGTGAGGGGGGGTGCAGGAATCAAATAATCCTTTAATCAATATCTCAGCTAAACAGTGAAGGAAATGGGAAGGAACCCAGTTCATGCATTAGAGTATCAGTGTACTCACTGGTCACTCTATCAGTGAACAAGAAATTCGAAATCCCAACTCATGTATCAATTTCCATTCTCACATCCAAAAATCAATTGATTTGTAAAACCAAACCAAATGTGAACTATCAAACATGTGGGGGGTTAGTTAGCAGTAAAATCATCAACAAAACTGAGATTAAACAGTCAGAAAAAATACTGAAAAAACAAAGTACCCCAATGCATCAGCCCAGCCTTTACCCTATCATTCGAAACCCAAACTTCCACATAAAAACCTAACTTAATCATGTAACTAATACTACATACATCATGTAGGAATCTATCTAACATGCTGGGAATTCAAATTTGATAGGAAACTTTAATATGAAAACCTCTGCAAACCCACACCTTAACCCTGTATCCGAAATGTCAGACATAGGGTGTTCGAATAGGAATTATGCAATAAATTGAAGAATCAATTAGTGAAATTGGTTGGTAATGAACATGGTATGCATACTCGTGTCCAGAGAGTGTTCCCGTGTCTAAGACACGAACACAATCGTGTCCAAACAGAATGTGCACACACACAGACACAGTGCACAGGGCACAGCGTCGTACAGTGAGTACGAGGCCTCGTGCTCGCGATACGTCACAACACTGGCCTCGTGCTCGTGCCCCTAGCTTCGCCCTATGTAGGGCTACCTACGTGGCACCCTGCACCGCCGTGTCGAGTCGCATGGACGTGTCAAAACACGTGTATCAGAACGCTGCACACACGCGACACTGCACAGTGAAAAACCAGTGCGACATTGATTCCTCCCTCGACACACCACATGGTCATCTGAGACTTGACACGTGGCGTGTCAGACACCACCCCAAGGTCTGTGTCAAGTTTTGTGTCCAGAGGTCGCGTGTCGTGTCCAGGAGAAGACACGATGAGCAGGGGAAACCCTTAGCTCGGGCGCAGCCGAGTTCGTGTCCTCGTGTGGGCACGACACGACACTATCAGGACACGAGACAAAGTGGGAAATGATGTTCACACTGAGATCTACAGAATCAAACAAAAACATTTTGAAAATAGAACAAAAACTCTCTTTGTGGCATTTCAACAAACACCTATAACATACATGCGATACGTGTCCAATACTGACACGAACGAATCCAAACTTTCACCAAACACTCCACACATCTAGGGGACACCTAGGGCTTCCTATCCATGAAAAGAAATTGAGATTTGGTGGAGGAAATAGAAAGTTACCTATGTGTGCAATATGCATGAAAAAGCTTCAAAAGGGGGTTTTTCTTCTTGCTAGCTAGCTCCTCCAAATTGTCCCAAAGCTGGGATTAAACACCACAAATAGCAAGAAAAGGAAAATTAGGATCTAATGCAATTGATTGGAGGAAAAAAGGAGATAAAATGGAATTACTATGGATTTTTGAAGATGGAGGCTCACCTCTTCCAAAACTTGAGAGAAAAATAATAAAGAAGGCAAGAACAAATCGAAGAGGCATTAAATAGGGTGGAAAACCCTAGGTTGGCTGCCATGGGCTGATTAGGGTTAGGGTTGGTTCATTGTGTGGGCCTATGGGCTTTAAGTCAAGTCATTAATCATGACTTATGAAGTCATAAGCCATTTTAGCCTAATCAACTCCAAAACTCTCTCCAAACAAGTTCTAATGACTTAAACCTCATTAAATTAGGTCAAACCAAGTTTACTTAACCTAACCAAGTGTTCTTAACCTAGGTTAGTCACTAGGTTAGTCTTCTAGTCAACACTAGTCAACCCTCATTCAAACAATTCCAAAATAAATTCTAAAAATTCCCATTCAAATAAATTATAATAAATCCAAATAACCCTAAAAATGTCAAAAAAAACCCTAATCACATGGCTAGGCTCTAGGGTAGACAGTCTCTATTGTTCACTAGCAAAACACTAAAAATCACAAGTCATGAATTTAAATAATTTAAAAATAATTAAAAATCACTAAAAATCATAATATAAAATAATTATCATTAAATATAATTATAATTACAAAATTTCAAAATTATCCTCATTTGGAAAACTGGGTGTTACACAAGTAGATAGGTGAATATCAAATCTCTGAAAGATGGAGGAATAAGCATCGCATAAGATAGGTTGCGGTCTCTCCCGCGACATCTATCCATCATCTGGATGATAGTCTTAGGGGCAGAAAAAGGAATCCCCTTAAGAATATGATAAAGAGCAGAAAGCTCAAGTGCAGTGACATCATCTTTAGAAGTGGATTTTGGAAGTAAGGTGGAATAGATGATGCGATGTAATTCGTAGTTAAACAAGTTCAAGTTATAAGCCTTGAACTTTCCAGGACGAGCGCGTGCGGGCGCACAAAGCTCATTCTAGAAACTAACGAGTGTTGTGCCATCGGGGAAATCAAAATCAGTGATGTCATCGAGCGGGGCACCTTCGTTTGGGATACCAAGGATTTTCGCTAACGTTTCTTCAGTGAATTCGATATCAATTCCTCCGACACGTGTTCTCGCTGTAAAAGTGTCTAACACGGAATTACAATAGAATAATCTAATGGCATTAGTGGCAATGGAAAAGTGTAAGGTGACAAAATGTTGTAACCCTAATACCTCAAAGTAAGGGCGGTGATCCGAAAAGACAGTCCATTTAATCGGTGATCCGGTGCAAATAGTACGCATGATAAAATCGGCGTACCACAATAAAGCTTGATCGGAAGTTTTAAATTAAAACTCATTCGACGCACCATCGTCCGATTGGACCAGAGAAAAGTGGCAATCCTTATGCGGATCTGAAGATGATGCCTCTTCACTGGCATTGGTCTTCTTCCTCTTGAAGGGATCGAACTTAGGCATTCTTTCCCAAAATTTTCTAAAAACCCTAAGTATTGAAAAGTGGTGGAGAGAAGGGATTATACCGTCCAAGAATTGGATATGTTGTAGAGGATGACGTTCTCCGCACGAATCCAAAGTTTGGACGAGAAACTCCACAAGGATTGGAAGAACAAGGATGGAGAAGAAGCTAGGGTTTCGGAGGCGCGCTGCTGCTGTTATGAGGATGTGGGAAGAATGAAGAAGAAGGAAGCCTCGAGTTCGTGCTGGTACATATATATACCCAGCCGAACTCTGGCCGAATTCGGACCGAACTCGGGCCGAATTAGCCAAGGGTTGCCTGGCTATATATATATATATATATATATATATATATATATATATATATACATATATATATATATAAAATAATTCAAATGAGTCCACAATCTTTTTCATTAATTTGTTTCAAATGCTTAATTCAAAGTTTAGTAATTTTAAATCTCAAGATAATATAATTAATATTATTTTATAAATTAATATTCTTTACTCAGCATCTGTCTCAGATTAGCTGTAGGAGTACTGTCCCAGCTAACGGAGGTTCACCGGAGAACTCTTAAGTACCGCTTTGCTTCGACCGTAGTCGTGGTGACAGATAGACTCTTTTTGGGCTTGTCTCGAAAATAGTTTTTGAGTATCGAATAAATTAATTAATAAAACAAAATTAATTAATATTATTGGCATCTAAAATACCTAATTCTCGACGTAAATAATTGAAACGATCTTCCGCTAAAGGTTTTGTGAGTATGTCTGCTAATTGATTCTGTGTGCCTATGTATACAAGGTCTATATCTCCATTTTGTTGATGATCTCTAAGAAAGTGATGTCGAATCTCGATATGTTTAGTACGAGAATGACATACTGGATTCTTAGTCAAATTAATAGAACGAGTATTGTCACAGAAAATGGATATGTATGAAAAATGTAATCCATAGTCTTCTAAGGTTTGTTTCATCCACAAAATTTATGTACAACAACGTCCTGCGGCGATATACTTAGCCTCGGTTGTTGATAATGCAATAGAATTTTGCTTTTTACTAAACCAAGAGACTAGCTTTTCCTAGGAAATGACATGTGTCGCTAGTGCTTTTTTTATCTACTTTGCATCCGGCAAAATCAGCATCAGAATAACCGGTTAGGTCAAACGACGTAATTTTTAGATACCATAAGCCGACAGAAGAAGTGCCTTTAAGGTATCGGAAGATACGCTTAACTGTGCACAAATGTGATTCCTTAGGATTAGCTTGAAAACGTGCACATAAGCAAACACTAAACATTATGTCTGGTCGACTAGCAGTTAAATACAGTAAGCTACCGATCATACCTCGATACTTACGTATGTCGACGGGTTTGCCTTGTTCATCAATATCAAGCTTGGTTGAAGTCGCCATTGGAGTACCAAGTGGTTTTGCTGCTTCCATGTCGAACTTCTTTAATAGATCCTTTGTGTACTTTGCTTGATTTATGAACGTCCCATTGTTGGTTTATTTGATTTGCAGTCCGAGAAAGAATTTCAGCTCTTCCATCATGCTCATCTCAAACTCATTCTACATACACTTAGAAAATTCTTGACAAAGAGATTCATCAGTAGATCCAAAGATAATATCATCTATATAAACTTGAATCAAAAGAATATTATTATTCAAAGATTTTATAAACAAAGTAATGTCAACCTTTCCCTTTGAAAAACTGTTATCAAGTAGAAAAGTGCTTAGACGATCGTACCAAGCACGAGGGGCTTTTTTCAAACCGTATAAAGCTTTCTTCAACTTGAAAACATATTCAGGAAATTTGAAATCAATAAAACCGGGTAGTTGAGCTACATAAACCTCTTCTTTTATAAAACCATTTAAAAATGCACTTTTGACATCCATTTGAAATAACTTAAAATTATGAAAACATGCAAATGCACATAACATATGAATGGATTCTAATCTCGCAACTGGGGCATAAGTCTCATCGTAGTCGATACCTTCTTCCTGATTGTATCCTTGAGCTACGAGTCGAGCCTTATTACGAGTCACTAAACCATTCTCGTTCAGTTTATTTCGGAATACTCATCGGGTGCCAATGACCGGATGATCAATAGGCTTGGGAACAAGTTCCCAAACTTGATTCCGTTCGAATTGGTTTAATTCTTCTTGCATAGCATCTAACCAAAAATTATCACTACATGCTTCATCAATATTTTTGGGTTCAAACTGCGAGACAAAAGTAGCACAAGAAGCTATATCTTTATTAGGGGAACGAGTACTTACACCCTTGGTAATCTCACCAATTACCAAGTCCTTTGGATGACTAGCCAAGAATCTCATCTCTTTTGGTGCAGTCTCAAGATTGCTAGTTCTGACTTCTTTGCTTGGAGGTTCATCTGATGCCTGATGTGATGGTTCTGCATCTCCGTATGAAGGTTTTGCAGTAGCTGTACTTGATGCGATTATGTCTTCATTGTCATCATCGTCTAAGTGTTGATTTAGCTCATCAAACTTGACGTTGATAGATTCTTCAATGATCATGGTTCTTTTATTAAAGACTCTATATCCTTTGCTCTTTGCTGTATAACCTAAAAATATACCTTCATCGACCTTTTCATCAAATTTACTCAAATTATCTTTAGTATTAAGAATAAAGCATTTACAACCAAAAATTTTGAAATAAGAAATATTTGGTGTTCTATCAAACCATAATTCATAGGGAGCCTTCTTCGATATAGGTCGAATTAGAACCCTATTGAGAATATAGCATGCTGTATTTATAGCTTCAGCCCATAAATATCTAGGTAGACTAAACTGGTTTAACATAACTCTAGCCATTTCAGATAGAGTTCTGTTCTTACGTTCCACAACTCCATTTTGTTGTGGAGTCCTAGGGCAAGAGAATTCATGCAGATAACCGTGTGTGTCACAAAATTGCTTGAATTCTGCATTCTTAAATTCGCCGCCATGATCACTATGAATGCGAGTAATCATGAACCCTTTTTTATTCTGTACTTTCTTGCAAAAGGTGACGAATTCTGATAATGCATCGTTCTTGCGTGTAAGGAAATAAACCCATGTATATCTAAAAAAATCATCTATAATGATAAATGCATATAACTCACCACCTAGACTAGCAATTCTGCTAGGTCTAAATAATTTCATATGCAACAATTGTAAAGGTCTAGTGGTTTAACATTACTCTAGCCATTTCAGGCCGTTTTCCTAAACTAATTTCCAACTTTTTGGAAGTGTCATATAATCTAGTATAGTCAGATGTGAGTGATTCTAATCTGACCTGTGCACACTGGAGACTCTTTCTCTCCTTAGATAGGTCTTCCTTTAACAGGATAATAGTTTGGTCTTTTTCTTCGGATAGCTTAACAGTCTCGTGTAACAACAATTTGATAGAAGAAAGCCCACCAAACTCATTTGAAGAGTCATTATCTCTAACCTGATCTAGTAGGTCGGTAAGTCTTCCTATTTTACCTTTGTACTCTTTGAGTACCTTCTTAGAGATTTCATATTTGCTACGCAGTTTCCTGTAATCATCTAACAGTTTACTGAAAGCCTCTCCTAGTTGCTCAAAGGTGAAATCATCAAAAGGGTCAAATAGAGGATTAGTGATTACCTGATCCCAAGCCATCAAGCACACATTTGCAGCGTCATCTGATTGTTCATCTTCTGAGTCGCTGGCTTCACTTTCATGCCATATTCTTGTGTTGGCTTACTTTCTTGATGTTGATTTCTTCAGGTAGCCTTTGTCATATTTACTGTTTTTCTTTGATGATGATGCTGTTGGATAGTCTTTCTTCATGTGTCCTTTCTTCTTGCATCCGTAGCAAATAGGATCTTCTTCGTTGTTGTTGTTGTTGCTGTCTTTTGTTCTTCTGTTAAATCTCATGAACTTCTTGAACTTTCTTACCAGAAGAGCTTGATCTTCAGAGTCAGAGTCGTTGTCGTCGAAATCATCTTTGATGGTTCTTCTATGTTGAGCCTTGAGAGCGATCGTCTTCTCTGACTTCTCCTTTGGTGTAGCATATTCAAAGTCTTGAAGTTCTAACTCGTGAGTGAGTAGCTTACCCATGAGTGTTTCTAGAGACATTATTGAGAGGTCATTCCCTTCAATGATTGCTGTAGCCTTTGGAATCCAGTTCTTTGTAAGGGCTCGTAGAAGTTTGCGAATCTTCTCATGGTTACTGTAATCCTTGCCTAGTGAGGACAAAGGATTTACAATATCCAAGAATCTTGTAAACATCTGAGTGACTGATTCACTTGGCCTCATTTTGAATGCCTCATACTCCTAAGTAAGTCTGCTGAACTTTGACTCCTTGACTTGTGTTGTTCCTTCGTGGGTTACTTCGAGAAGTTTCCATACTTCGTTTGATGTTGTACAAGTAGACACCCTGTTGAATTCAGTTCTGTCTAAAGTACAAAATCAAGCGTTAATAGCACGTGCGTCAAGACTGGCCTTTTTCTTTTCTTCCTCTGTATATTTGTCATAGGGTTTTTCAGCTAAAACACCATTAACATAAATACGAGGTGGCTTTTTATAGCCATCAATAACTACAGACCATAAGTCAAAATCAAAAGATTTCAGAAAGAAACTCATACGTGTTTTCCAATAAGTGTAGTTTATACCGTCAAACAGTGGAGGTCTGTTTGTGGCTTGGCCTTCACTTGTAAATTTCACATTGCCAAGTGTAATGCTGTGATCTATATAAAAATTGAATATAACTGCAACTTTACCTTACTCTACCTGTATAACCCGATTTGGTATACCTCTAGATGGAGAACCTGCTTATAGAGAACCTGCTCTGATACCAATTGTAGGAACAAAATCGTAAAGTAGAATACTCTAGAGGGGGGGTGAATGGAGTAGGCAGCGGAATATTGCTAATTAAAAACTTGTTAGCAGTTAGACCACAGATATAATAATAATCACAAAAGTAAATGACAGAAATTAAAAGTGATCAGAAGGCAAACGCAAACACCGAGATTTATACTGGTTTTCCTCTTGTGAGGACTAGTCCAGTCGGAAGAACTCTACCTTCCAGTTGAATCCACTATTAGAAAATCCCGTAAATTTTCATACGAAGTCCTTGCAACTTCTACAGACGCGAGCTTTGATACGAAGAACTCGACCAACTTCAATTGTGAAGAGTTGAATCTTCTATCAAGCCTCTGATTACAATCGCTCTGAAACTTCTAGACCGTACCGCACTGGCAAATCGACTAGAGGATTGTAACTGGCTTGGGATTTGAAAATGAAAGCTTTTAGAACTCTTTGGAAGAATGTACGCTTATGAAGAGAAGAGATTGAAAGTGAATTGGTGATTTGAAATGATCGAAATACTTCTCTATTTATAGTTTTTCCAAAGACATAACTCTGACAGAATTCGGGCAGAATTCGGACATAACTCTTTGTAACAAATCGCAACTGAAGGATGACCAAGTTCAAAAATGCAACGTTCACTAACGTTCCAAATGGCCGAACTCTGGCTGAACTCTGGCCGAACTCGGGCCGAGTTCTCCTGGGTTCTGCCAGTTCATTTTGGAGAAAATAAATTTTAGCTTTTTGAAAAATCCTTCAGAAGCTTTTTGTAACAAGAATGTTTTCAAAAACGTAGGTCATTTGTAAAAGAATATGATGGTTTTGAAAAATATTTTAGGATAGCCTATTTGTCAGTACGACTCGGTGTACAATGTATTCCTTGACTCAATAAAATGAAAAATTATATTGCTTAACAGGAAGTACATTCTGAATGGCAAACAGCTTCAGTCTTGAACAAAGTAGAGATCCATTGTTGAGCATTGTCCAAAACGTCGTAGATAAATATCTGAGTTGACTTGTAATTATGTCGAGACAGAGTTTGATCAATTATTAAAATCAGGTTTGACCATGACCAATGGGCCAACAAGCTCTTCCAATAACATATGTCATGAACAAGCTCGATAAATCAATGAACTTGAAAATCTAGATTATAGTAGCAATATTAGTCAATATGGTGAAATTATAGACACGAGAGTTTAAAATTGAGAGGGAGTATAGTCGAACTTCTAAAGGATCTAAGTCATGTCCTGTGATGGCCTTTATACAGTCGTCCTATAGTCTTCTTGTCCAAATCCTTGGTTGGATAGACGGGTTAGGGTCCTCTAGATTCTAGAATCTAAGTAAACTAGCTACTATAGGTCACAATGACAAAGGGGTTGCTAGGTCATAAGGCATTCTACCCAACTTAAAAGAATTAAACTAATGGTGTTTTGGGACAAGAAAACATGTCTAACTAGTAGGGGTCACCTTCCTAACCTCTAGCAAGCACGAAGGGAAGATAAGAACAATGATAGAAGGAATCAAGCAAGATGCAGTTGATGAGTCGAACGATAGTTCGAATATGGAATCGAGGAAAAAGGTCAAGTATGTCGATGAGATCCTAGACTTCTAATCCTATTCGCAGGCTTGCTTGGTACGGTAAAGTAACCAAACAATTTATCTTGACCTGCATGGGCTACCACAAAAACAAGTAACGCCCCAGTCCCAAAATACGTAGGACTAGGAATGTAGACATGCCAGCTGTATTCATACGAAATACATAGGCCTCGTATGGATACATAAGCTGTAAAATACAATAGAACCACAAAAAACCAATCTCATCCACAAAATGAAAGAATAAAAGATATCATATAATCAACTATGAAATTGTCATTTGGTATATGTAGTTGGGCGGAGATAAATCCACTACCAACTATAATAAGAAATACATAACAAAGAAAGAGTTTGGCGAGCGAGGCGAAGACGATCAAAGTGCAATCAACCCCGAAGAAATAGAGACGATCATGGCTACGACTGTAGAAGCAAAAATAAATTATGATATATTTTTATCATATTTTATAAAAGGACCAAGTCAAAGAAGTTCAAAGCTCTACGCGAGATACAAAAAGTCAAACTGAGTCAAACTCAAGCTCTACGCAGAGGTCAAATAGAGTCTAATTCTAATTCTACGCAAGAGCCATCCTCAGACTCTACGCAAGTTGCTCTATGCAAGAGCCATCCTCAGACTTTACGCAGAAGACAGGCTGTATACATCACATTAAATGTGCGATTGATATTGCTCTGATAGATTGATTTTCTGACAAAGATTTGCACAGAAGCCAAGAAGATTGTTTCACACTAATCCAGGATCATTTGTGTAAACGGGCTACTTTACGCTCGAGAAACAACTTCCTTTACGCATGAAATTTATTTGAGCTTTTTACGCTCAAGGCTATCTTAGCTACCTTTTTATGTGTGCGTAGACTTTATTTGAGCTAACTATACGCTCAAGGCTATTTCTTAGCCACATTATGCAGGAAGCTTACTTTGAGCTATTTTACGCTCAGTTTTTCCTGATTATGTGGGAACGTGGCTTGAATACGCGACTTTTATGCCATATTTTTCGAGGACGTGGGAACGTGTTATCCTTATTTTACTAAAGTAATAGGACACGTGTCACCATGCGTAGAGGCTAAAAACTCTATATGGAACACGTGTCATCACACGTAAAGGCTGATTGTCAGTCGTGGGTGGCAGTTGCATGCGTAGAGATCCAATTCTGTTGTTTTCTCCGTACAGAGGGTCTAGTCTATAAATAGACTTTTTTTTAAGAAAGAAAGGACAAGATTTTGGAGTCCAGAGACTTTCAGAGCAAAGTGATTTTCCAGAGCATTTTTTTCAACTTTTTCTCAAGAACAGAGTGAAGCAAAGCAGGAAAGCATTCGACTGTGCCATCAGTGCAACTTGTGTCGATACCTTTCTGGTGACTTAGTTCTTCTGGTTGTTCTTCTCTAAGAAGTTCTCTTCATCATCATCGTGTGGTCCAAGGAACAAAATGATCGCTCTCAGATCAGACTTCTATAGCAATACTTCCCAAAATTTACTTGTACTTTTGTACTTTTTCTTATTTTCTTTCAAAAGCTTTTTAAAGACATTTTGTTAAGTGAAACAACGGCTAGAACACCTGCGAAAGATAAGAGTACACACCTGGCGAGATAACTAGGTCCTCAGAGGGACGTAACAAGACACATAATATCATGACATATAAACTGAATAAATATTGCTCAAATAAATAAGTCAATTGAATTATAACATGGTCCAATACACACCTATTGAACTAGCTTACGATCCCCCCAGCCAAACATGGACAGGATATGGTAAACTAATTTACGGTGACGTAACTTTCCATGCTATGAATCCAATATGGTATTCGGACCCCAACAAGGTTCAATACCTTCTCATCGGAGTAGTAAGTCACACCTACAACCAAATAAGGACAAGATGTGACGAACTAATCCACGACAAGTTATTGTTCCAAGCCACGGTCAGATACAAGCACCCAAACCAAAAGTACTCGTACCTAACGGATAAAGGTGCCTAACCATTCTAAGTGAAATTTAGTTAAGAACAATCCTTCCTACGCATGGGCCCTGGCTAAAATAGGATCGACATAGTCCCCCTTTGTGGCACTAGAGGCCCAATCAATAAGAGCATAACGTTCCGCAGAACGTCAGTAGCCATCAGTAATCATGGTCCATCAATCCCGTATCTCCAGCGGAGCTTCCGGGTCACAAGGAAAAGTGTATCGAAGCCCATACGCTAAGGAATTATCCTCCCCGCCCAATTCCTACTATGTTGTATCAACAACAGTAAACCTCTATAACTGCTAAGTCAAACTAGCATGCAATTGTATTAGTGGTTATTCCTATCGCACGACTTATATGTACCGATGGCCAGCCAGTCACGCATGTCAGAGTTTTACATGCGACTCGCAACTCTGTGATAAAAATGTATCAAGGCCTATGAATGCAACACACAAAGGGTAGTCCCTTAACTCTAAGTTAAATGTGTAAAAAAATAATACATAGCAGAAAATATAACTGAACAGTAAGTTCTAACAGGTTATGCCATGTATCACAGTTTATTTTGCATAAAGAAAATAATGAATAATTTATGAAATATGAGCTAAATAAATAAACAACAAATGGCAAGGTGTCTTGCCTGGTAGGATGCCTGGTGTACTACAATAATCAATATGGCACGAACTGCGACTTTGGGTAACAACTACACAAGGTGACCTCTGATGGTGGCACGGACAGTTCCATTGGATCCAGAAGGGTCAAATTAGTTAGGTTTGACCTAAGGTAGTAGAGAATTGGCGAGAGAATAGGAGTAATAGGATTGGTCATGGAAGGAAGAAAAATCAAAGAAAATGGATAATAATATATATATGGTTTTATAGAACTATTTATACACTCGAGAAAAAAAATAATTATAATAGTTAAAATAGTTTTTAGATAATTATTTGAAAGATATAAAAAATGGTTTTTAGGCAAAACTCTATATTTGTCGAAATAGGATACTTAGATAAAAAGCTATGTTTTTATTAATTAAATATATTGGAATCTAAAAATCATTTTAGGACAAGGCTAAATGTTAAAATAGGTGGAACATATTATATAAATAATTTATTTTTATTTTTAGGGTTTCAGGGATCCGTTTGAAAATATGGGTAGGGTCAAGCCCAATAAAATTTATAACAAAAACCCATGTAAAATGTGCTACATCGTAAAATTTATATAGCCCAAATTATTCCAACCCAAAATAACTTTTAATAAAACAAAGTAATCCTTAAAACAAAGTAATCCTTCTCATGGCCCAAGTAAATATATTCTGTTTTTTTATACAGAAATAATAACTTTCAAAAATATTATACAATATTATTATTATTATTATTATTAAGAATAACTATAACACAAGAGAAACATTTGTTACTGTATTACAAAAATTAAAAATTAAGATAATAAGAAAGAAAAGAAAAGTAAAATAAAAAAAACAAAAACAACAAAAAAAAAATAAAGAAGCGGACATTAAGCTGCTGCTCTCCATTACTCTAAGAGAGAGAGAGATTAGTGAGAGGAAAGAGAGAGAAGAAGAGCTGGAGAGGAGAGGAGATGAGTGAGAGAGAAGAGAGGGCGGAGATGGAGAGAGGTGCGATCGGAAGAGAGAGGCTGAGAGGGAGAGAGAGGAGGCGGGAGAAAGTGGCGATCGGGAAGAGAAAGCAGGGCGAAGACGGGGGTGCGACTGGAGGATGCCGCCGTGCGCGGCGGAGTATGAAAGAGGGGCGGCGGAGGCTGACAGTCCGGAGATGGCGGCGGCCCTCGGGATACGGCACTGTGCGGTGTAGCGCCGGTGGCTGGCGCGCTCCGGCATGGAGAGGCGGGGCTTCACCGTTCTGGCGACGGTCGGAGTTTGAGACGGTCGGGAGAGGAAGAAGTTCGGAGGAGTCGGGCGGCGACAGGAGAGGGAAGGAGGAAAGGGCTCAGGCGTGCGCAGCCAGGAGCAGAGCGCGGCCGCTGCCGCGCACACGACGGAGCCGGACGCTCGCGAACCCAGAGGGAGTTGGTCGTGCACGTAGGAAAGGGGCCGAGGCGGCCAACGATGCTGGCACGCGGCCGCTGCAGAGGATCGCCGGTGGCGACGGAGGTAAGGGGTGGTAATTAAGGTATTTTAGTTTTAGGGTTTTGGGGTTGGCTGTGGTAGCGTTCGGCCAAGGTGGCCGTGGTGGCGGTAGTGGTTTGGGTGGTGTGCTGACGACAATGGTGTTGGGGGACGGTGATGGTGGTTGGCCGAAAAGGAGTATGGTGGTGGTTTTGCTGACGGGTCGCCCGCTGTGGCGCCGGTGGTGAGGGTTTGCTGGGTGGCTCGGCTGGTCGGCGTCGGGATGTAATGGTGAAGGGTTATGGCGATGGTGGTGTTGGCGATGGGGACAGCGCCGTGGTGGCGACGGGTGTTCCAGGTGGTGGATGCCAAAGGGGTGGTGGTGATGGTGGCAGGGAGTAGATGGGTCGGCCTGGGTCGGGGTGAATCGGGACAGGGCTTAGGGTTAGATTTAAGGATTTGTTTGTGTCGGGGTGTGTCCGACACAACAGAGAGGGTCGGGTGAGGTGTCCTGCGAGACACGGAATAATTTTGACGTCCGGGGTTGTCGGACGTATGAAAATCAATGCACTTGTACAAGGGGTAAATAGTGGATGGGGGTAGAGAACACGGACATGATTCACAAACTTGGGTTGTGGAATTTTGTGGATGGTTGTGGAGAATTCATGAAAAAAAGATGGCAAGTACCTCTCCTTTCATAGGAGGTGGGAATCCTATTAGGATAAGAACTAGGGAGGTTTAAACCCTTAATAGATAATTTGCTACTAATTTCAATAAATTTAAAACCAATCAAATCCAAATCCAAATCCAATTTAAATCTAATTAAATTCAATCTTTTAGTTTAAAATCAAATAAGATAAATCAAATTTCAAACATAGATATTAATTTACTATTTAAATCAATCCATAGAATCAAATCGAGATTTAAATTGCCACAATAATTTTAAAATATGTTTTCCAAAAATACTAATAATAATAATTTCAAAAATTACATTATTATTCAAAAATAAACTAATAAATAATTACAAAATATATGTATGCACAATTAATATTTACATAAATATACTTTTCTAGTATAACATTTTATAAGAATATTATTTATTATTATAACTGTATAAATGAAAGGCTTTTCATAAATAAAATCATAAACTTGAAAATTTTGGTACGATAGCTAAAAATAATTATTACATATATTATTTTAAAACTATAAAAATAGAAAAATATTTTTCAAAAAAAATGCACGCTCGCACATATTCGCACTCGTCGAGCAATTATAAAAAACAAAATTTTGCGCGCGACGTACAATACAAAAATAAAAAAATTAGTACCAAATTTATTTAAAATAATAGTAGAAATTTAGGGGTTTTACAACTATCATTGAAATCGTAGGTGGGTGATTCGGACGAGTGAGAATGCCACTCGTATTCTTCATCGGAGCTCTCGGACGTTGTTGCTGGTGTAACATAACCTAGACCATGTCTGGACTTGCTGTAATAATCCCGAGGTTTTCCAGCCGGGACTGATAGCTGCAGAGGTGATCGCCGGCCGTTGTCATAATTCAGACTTGGGGTAGTCTACATGTCGTACCCTTGCTTTTGCATGAAGTACTTAGCTCAAAAACTGTATAGGTAGAGCGGCAATCTTTCAGTGTCGGGTTCGAGATCGAACTCTTCTGGCATAAAAGGTTGAGGACCTTCTTTTCGACCGAAGATGATTGTATGATCGCTTTTTCTTCTACCTGGGACTAGAAAGTAGGCACCTCTAATGGGAGTAAGTCGGTTCACGGTATAGACGGTTGTCACCTGTGTGTGCAGGTTAATGCCTAGACCGTGCTCCATAGCATACATTAGATTAAGCTTGTTACACTCAGGATAGTTCAACGGTAACCTTTTATTGATGAAATAAGGTATTTTGTCGAGAGAAATTATATCATCCGTAGAGGGACTATCAACATGTGCAACCAGATATTTTGCGAGTTCTGCCTCCTCTTCAGCTACCTCCTGCAAGACCGAAGGTCGGGACGATGTCTTGGGCAGCTTGACCACCAAGGGTTCTGCTTGTGGCATCAGCTTGCCTGAGGGCATCGGATCAACACTTGGCTGCCGGCTCATCTTGGGGAGGCGGCTGACCATCGTCTCGACAGAGGACTTTGCATCTCCTGTTTGCTTTTGATTGGATTTTGGCAATCGGATCACCATCCGCTCCACAGAGGACCTCGCATTTTTTGTTTGTCTTTGGTTGAATTTTGACAATCGGATCACCATCGGCTCCACGACGAGTTTTGGCTCCTGGCTAGACCTTGGGAGTCGGATGACCATCGGTTCCAACTGCGCAGCTGAGGCGGGGGAACTGGGCACTTCTTTATGTAAAGTTACGACAAAGGGTACGGCTTTGCCTGGTTTACGGGCCTGGAGACAGATTTTAAGAGGTTCCTCTGACCCTGTTACGGCCTCCAGTTCATTTTGTGTTTGCTCGTCATTTATGTGCTTTTTGGATTCTTCATATAGACAAGCCTCAGAAGAATAGTAAGACTCAACCACTTTGAAGGGATCAATGTCGGCGAATTCCGTCTTTATGAGGCCGTGCTTACTGACATACTTGAAGCACTGGTGGAGCGTGGACGGCACGATCATATATTCATGTATCCACGGACACCCTAAGAGAATATTGTAGGACGTGATCTGCGTCTATGACATAGCAGGTAACCTCCGTCCTCAGATCGCCGATCTGTCATTTCAAGCGAATCTTTTCCAGGGGATAGCTCCTTCCTGACTTAAAACCGCTAATGGCAGTGTTGGTCGATGCTAGCCGGTACATAGGGATGCCCAGTAGTTGAAACAAGCTTTTCAGGATGATGCTTATTGACGAGCCAGGATCGATGTGCATCCGATCTACCTTGATGTCGCCTATGTATCTAGTGTAGTACAAGGGGCGATCATGCAAGTTGGTCTTGATTAACATGTCATGTGGGGTGAATACGATGTTGGATATTGCATCTGTACAATTGCTGTCCTTGAGATCTGCTGACGAGTCCTCCCCTGTAGGATTGACCTGGGCTAAGTAGGCGTCAGCATTTTGGAGTACTTCGCTAAATGCGACATAAAGATCCTTTGAGAGCCTTAGGAGCTCGTATAATGACAACTTTGCTGGCGTATTAGCCAGTTGTGCTAGTATATCAAAGTTGTAAGGTCTCTCCAGCCCTTGAGGTACGTCTTTACGGAGCGACCTGTCGAAGCGGTTTTCCTTCGGCTTGGATCTGTCCGTCGGTGGAGGCTGAGATGGTCCCGGAACATCAGTAGCAGGCAGCGTTGACGGCTGAGGGTCCTCGACTGAATTATCCAGAGTCGGCTAGAATTGTGCGCCAGACCGGGTAACAACGGCTGTCGCCTCCTCAGCTTCGACCGAGATTGTATGGCAGGATCTGGATTTTCTACCCTTTCTATTACCAGTTGAAGATGGCACCGCTTGGGTAACTTCGGGCACTAAGTCTGGGTGGACCCACATGACCTCTCCTCGTGATGTAGTGAGAGGCACCAATCCAGTCGTCTGGTCCCGGACAGGTGGAAGGTTAGTAACCTCCATCGTTGCCCGGGGAACAGGTACTACCCCGTCTTGAGTTTTTATTGGAGAGAAGTTGCCGAACTGAAAGGATACCATATTTGCAGCTATAGTAACCTTTTTGAAATCCAGCGATAGAGCATTGGAGTTGATGAGATTCTGGATGTACCGCTTTAATGTGAAGCACTCTCGCATAGGGTGGTGGACATAGCGGTAGAAGTGACAATACTTCGGATCCTCGATCTCTGCTGGTCGAGGCTCGCACTCTACATCATGGATTCGGATCCTACCCGCCTTCAGGAGCATGTCGAAGATAGGCTTGACATGGCTATCTTCAAAAGAGTATGTCATCTCTTTAGGCTTCGGGAATTCTGCTTACTTTTGTTCAGGTTTTTTGGTCGTACCAACGACCATGGCCTGTTTGCCTTTGGTGTCCCTATTCGTGGTGCCGCCACAGTTGTTATTGGAGGCGTTACCAGGATGTTTTCCCTTGTGCTCTCTATCTGGAATGTGTAATCCCAACTGGCGAGCCTTCTTTAACTTTGCCTCCGCATAAGCAGCATTTATTATGAAAGTTGTCCAATCCATGAATTGATCTTTGTCCATCCAGAAGCTAATTGCAGGAAGCAACTTCTTTTGGCAGATTTCAATCAAGGAGCTTTCAGGATTGCCTTGGGGCAATCTCATCGCGGTTTAGCAAAACCGCTCGATGTAGTTTCTCGTTAGCTTCCTTTCTCCTTGAACAACGTCCATAAGAGACGACATTGTCACATCATGCCCCACTTCGTAGAACCTTTCCAGGAATATGTGTTTGAAGCCGTCAAAGGAATGAATACAGTTGCCCGGGAGTTTGAGGTATCAGTCGAACGCGATTTCCTCTAATGCTCCGATAAATAATCGTGTGAGGATGGCGTCAGTATGCGGCAAATGGTCTGTTGTGACCTCAAAATAAGTCATGTACCGGCTAGCAGAGGTCTTCCCGTCATATAAATCGATATGAAACGGTTTGTACTGCAGGAGAAAAAGAACGTCCCTCCATGCAGCAAGATACGGTTGCCGTATTCTAAGGTCCCGGAAGGAGTCTCGGGCATTGAACATTGTTTGAAGCTCCTGGACTTCTCTTCTTGCCTCCCTGGTCTCGTCTGCAGCTGAGGGAGCGGATACTCTAGGAGGATTGTCGCCCAAAGGAGGCGCGGTCATGTTTGAGTCCGCGTTGACTGTGGGGCCCAAACTTGTTTGTCCAGGTGTCCTTGATGGTTGAGTCGGCAAGACAGCTTTGATCTCATCTACTGACTTGACCAAGGTTAGGATCATGGCTTCAAGTGCTTTTAGACGTTGTCAAATACTAGGCCCTTCATGATCATCTTCTGCCATAAACACTGTTCGCATATAGGGAGAAACAGATGGGACCGTAGAAGATGTGCTTTCCGTGTCGTACCCTCGTACAGAAAAATCATCGGGGAACGTCGGAATGTCCTCCTCCTCGGAATCGGAAGGGGTGCTACCCCCAGCACAGGAAGTTGCATCGTCTTGGCAAAGGCGGTCACCCTCGAGAACGTCCAAGTCTGTTGCATAATTCCAGTGGATCGCTACCCCCTGCGCATCCTCTTGGAACACCGGGTTGTTGTATATGTTCAGGGGACTACCACCCCCAGCTTCGTTCACCCCTAGGGACCTCGAGGATGCACCTCCGGGTGTTGGAATCTTCTTTCTGGAACGGGTGCCTAGTTAGACATCCCTTGTGGTTGTCAGCGACAATCCTCCAGATAAGAGTTTTTTTGCAGTGCTGGCTGAGGTTGTCGAGCTGGAGGAGCCTGTCTTCTTTTCCCCCTTGCCGGCAGGAACCTTCCGAGTTGAATTACAGGAGACGAAAGAAAATTTTTCGTCTTCCAAAACTTGTACTTGTTTCTCGAGTTATCGTCGGGCAGGTGCTGACTGGTGCAGTCGTTGGAAGATGGACTGCCGGTCTTTAGGTGCTGTCGACTTATCGCAGCAGCAGTTGATGACAACTTGGGTACAGTGATGTCCTAGGGAGGGCTCACCGCATGCCAAGGTTGTCTCTCTCTTCTTGTATTTTATGGATAAGTACTTCTCGCAAGTCGATGGCAGATCGATCTACCTTTGCATCCGTTTTATGGGCTCGGGTATCCTGAGGGCACGGGTGCGTAGGTATCATATTTGCTCCCTGATCTGAGGCTAGTAAAAGAACTTGCTCTCGATCGTTATAGCAAGACTTTTGGGACCTGCCCTGTCTGTTTGCTGTAGAGGGCTGGACACGGGAGGTTATGTACAACTTTTTATTAGGGCCCCGTGTAACAGTTAACGGAACCCGCTGACGGTTAACAGATTGGACAGTTGACTGGACTTGTTGAGCCCGCATTACCCTACACTTCTTCGACTTAGCACCCGAAGGTACATAGTAGGAGGAGTCCAAGTTGGAAGCTTTAACATCCTCAATGGGCCATATGGGGTCTGGTCTGTATGAGAGATGGTCAAAGACAGAGCTTCTGACAGGGCCGCATGGGCATCCTGCTTACTGTCAGGATTGGCTGCCGCATAGGAACTCTGTCTGCGGCCAAGATTGGTTGTCGCATAGGAAGTCTGATTGCAGCCAGAATTTGCTGCCGCATAGGCAGTCTGCCTGCGGCCACCTTCCTTATGCGGCCTTTTCTTCCACCGTATGAGTTTTCCTTTTCTGGTTGGCTCGCTTCTGTACTGGACTGGTGCTCCCATCAGAGAGCATTTTCTCGAATGCTTGTTGATCGAAGCGAACACCAAGCATCTGCTACGTAGAGCCGAGCTTGGACATGTCGGATTACGTCACCAATTTTTTATCAGTGGAAAAAGAAGTTTCCAGCAGAGTCGCTATCGTGTTTGTCATTGATTATCAACACAAGAACTACAAAGGAACTATATTGATTGAAAACTTTGAAAGTACAACAGAGGGCCTGGAAAGAAATTCTAGAAAATAATCTAAGTACAATTTAGTCTAGTTTTGATTCTGGGGGTGGCGGTAGAGGCTCGGGAGAAGTGTAGGAACTCTGCCTTACTCCTTGGACTATCAGACATAGTCTTTGCTCTTGAGAAAATTACCAGCCTCTAGCATGGGTGTGGTACCCTGCTATTTATAATGATTTTGGAATGAAGCATATTTTGGACCACATAGACGGTCTAGTGGCTACGTGGTTAACAGCACACGAAGACTCAGTCTTTGGCTGCCAGCTGGTGATTTGTTGAGATCTTTTGACAGTAAATCTGGGTGGTTGAGACTTAGTCAACTTGTCACGTGTCCAATCACAGAATAAAATCAATATGCTTGGGTCATTTTGGGCCGTATAGGCCTTTTAGTGCTCGGCCGTGTTGGGTCGCATAAGACTCATGCGGCTCAGGTCACAGTCTTCCTTAGCCACGTATCCCACCAGCAGTGCCACCAGTCCGCATGAAGCTTGGAAACTTTTGGGCCGCATAGATCCTGTATTCTGGGCCGCATAAGGCTCATACGGCTCAGGTCACAGTCACTCTTAGCTGTATGAAGTTTGGAGACATTTGGTCCGCATAGGTCCTGCATTCTGAGCCGCATAAGGCTCTTGCGGCTCAGGTCGTAGTCCCCCTGGCCATATGACATACGTGGGTCCGGGGTTCAGGTACGTGGGCCCTATGTCTAGTGACATGACATTTTTTGTCTTTTTTGAAAGGTCACGTCTTATCTTTTTTTGTCAAGATGTGTCAGAGTTGTCAGTTTTGACAGAGTTGTCAGCTTTATCAGAGTTTGTCAACTTTGTCAGAGGGGCTTCTGCTGCTGATCAGCTTGGCCGTATAAGTAGCTCTTCCTTCTGTGGCCCAACTCAGTTTGGTCGCTTTTTTAATATAATCAGAGACAACAATGATGGGCCGCAAGGGCATTCTGGACCGCCGAGTCTGTCATACGGCTCTTCCTTCTGTGGACCAAATTAACTTGGCCCAAATTACTCATGCGGTTAGCTTTGTAAATGTGATCCGCATGAACCCCATCTTTTCTATGCTTCTACAAGCTCTTCCTTCTGCTGTCCAACTCAGTTTGGTCGCTTTTTTAATATAATCAGAGACAACAATGATGGGCCGCAGGGGCATTCTGGACCGCCGAATCTGTTATGCGGCTCTTCCTTCTGCGGACCAAATTAACTTGGCCAAAAGTACTCATGCGATTAGCTTTGTAAATGTGATCCGCATGAACCCCATCTTTTCCATGCTTCTACAACGCCTTACTTTTGAATATATGATGGTCTAACATCTTGTAACTATTATTACTTGCTTGAGATTGAGATACTAGGCTTATTCTAGACCATAGGAGACTGATAGCTTGTAGATAAACCCTCATACATCTATACAGCCGTGACCGTATATCGAGGTGGATTACACTTCTATATACGTAGCTGGCTGTGTCTACCCCCGCTCTTCAGTATTCTGGTTCTGGGTCGTGACACGGTTTACGTGGTGGCCCATGCAAGGTCTTGTAAATCAAGATGTGTGGGAGTTTTACCGAATAGTTGTCTCAATCAGCACTCGCCCTTGATCTCTACTCGTGTCTCCTAATCTTTCTGAAATCTTGACCTGATCACATGCTTATATCCTTGATCTATCTTGGTCCTTCCTTAATGTTCTCCACGTCATTTTCTTCAGTGGCATTGTTTCTACCGATCAGCCGGGAGGAGCTTAACCCGCACCCTAGCAGCAACAGGAAGATCAAGCCCACCACTCAGGAGCAGTATCCCGAGCCATGCACTCTGATGACCCAGAGCCCCCAGTTCAGCCAGTCCAGCCTGCAGAGTCCGACAACAGGGACTTGATTAGACTTATCAGGGAATTACTTGTATCACATGATCGTCGGGGCGATGCCCTGTACCAGACAGTACAATATGCCATAGGCAGGGTTGGTTACCAAGGTAACAATGCAGCTAACAATTTCAAGTTTCTCAACCCTCCCTTCTTTGACGGCAGCGAGGACGCGATTGCAGCTAATACCTGGCTCCATGACATAGAGATTATCTTTGGAGCAGCCAAGACTCCAGAGGAAGAGAAGATGGTTGTAGTGCGCCTACAGTTATTGGACATAGCCCGTACCTGGTAGACGATATTAGCAGTTGGATTGACGACGCCTGTCCCATGGGCGACATTCAGTGACAAGTTTTAGATCAAGTACTTTGATGCAGTGGCTCGACATGATCTATAGACAAAATTCACCAATTTAAAGCAGATGAGCAGGACGGTCGATGGATATGTGGCCGAGTTTTCAAGACTGAGTCGGTTTGCCCCCACCTTGGTGGCAACCGAGTTGGACCGAGCCCAGCAATTCCAGCAGGGACTCTACCTAGAGATTATTCTAGCGGTGGAGCGGTTCGAGCATCAGACTTTTGATGTTGTCTTGAGGGCAACTAGAAAGTACGAGTATACCTCGTAGAGGATCGTGGACCGAACCGAAAGTAGGAAGAGATCTCATAGGCAGATGAGTCTGTCCTCAGCACCAGCCCCGGCAGCTATGGCCTTGTCGATTTGAGTTCCCCAAAGGGCGAATTCAGTTACGTCGGTTCAGCATTCAATACTGACGTACCCTCAGCAACAGAAGCAGAAGTAGTCTTCCGTAATGGGCTGCACTCATTGGAAGAAGCCAGGGCATGTAGTATCAGAATGCCGCAGAGCACAGGAATTGTGCTTGGCTTGTGGGGCACCGGACCACATGATGGGGTCCTGCCCAAATAGAACCGGTTCATCATCGTCGAACCTAACTAGTCCATCGGTTAGAGGACCAGCCCCAGCACCAGTGCAGCAGCAGTACCAGCCTCCGAGACCATTGTCGCCTCAGGCACAAGCCTTCCAGCTACAGAGACCCCAGCAATATGCCCAGACCCAAGCTCAGATGCAGAAATGGCAGAGAGGTTTCCAGCAGAGTGTCTTCCTTATGCCTTATGCTTTTAAATTCCTTGCTTGCGTGAATGATTGCTTGATTGATTGCTAGTCATAGATGGCTTATACTTTAGTATAGCTTGCCCCGACATTTTTAGCCTCTTGATTAAATTCTGAGGACGAAATTCTTTTAAGGTGGGTAGTGTTGTTACTCCCGTTTTCCGTTATATGTATTCCAGTATGCGTATACGAATTTCAACCCATATTTTATTTACTATATTTCCGTATTTCTTTATGGCTTGCCTTGATGCATCTTGACTAGGGTTGACATTGGGTTGGGTTGGTCCAACTTTACTTGCTTTGGATGGCTTGGTTTGGTTTATTTTGATGGTTGGTTCAACATGTTGAACCATCCCCTCTCTTTATAAAACCCAACAACCCCTTTCTCTCTCTTCATTACTTCCATTCATTTTTTCGCCTTCTTCTCTATTACTCTCCCACCAACCTAGAGAGCTTAGGCAAGTACAACTTGCTTCATGACGGATCTCAGGTTTTATTGTTCCATGCTCTTCCTTACTTGATTCTAAGCCTCTTTAGAACTTGACATCTTTGGGTTTGATGGATGGATTCTTATAGATCTAAGTTTGTAACTTTTTCAGTTTTCTTTGGTTTTGATCTCTGAAACTTGGTTATTTTTTAGATCTAATGGTTCCATGTTGTAGGGAATTCAATTCTATCCAGTTTGGACTTTTGAACCACTTGATTTTGATTTATTTTGAGCAAGTTATGCCATTTTCTTGTTCATGGGTTTTTTACACCTTTTGGTGCTGTCGGGACGATGAATAGTGCCGCACGCAGCATTTTTGCCGCGCGTCGTGCTTGCGCCATGGGCACTTTTGCCCGCGCGCGCAGCGCAACTTGTGTGCCGCACGGCCGTGCGATTTTCTGTCGTGCGCCCCCGCGCTGTGCTTGCATGCACCTTGCACCGTGGGCATTTTTGCCCTCGTGCGCTGCACAACTTGCGCATCGCACGCCCGCACGATTTTCTGCCGTGCGCCCACGCGGACCTTGCGTCGTGGGCATTTTTTTCCGTATGTACTGCGCAACTTGCGCGCCGCGCGCCCGCACGCCGTGCTTGCGCGCACCTTACGCCGTGGGCGGTTTTGCCCGTGATCGCAGTGCTTTTGCGCGCACTGCGCAGTCCACGCACCGTGCATGTGCGCAACTTGTGCCGTGGGCATTTTTGCCCACGCACGCAGTGCTCCCGTGTGCAGATTGCCCTGAATAGCTGTTTTTGCTTGTTTAAGCTGTTTTGTAGTTAGAATATTGAAAAACTCAAAACATAAAAGTTGTATATCTTTTTCTTGGCTTCAAGAATATGTTACTAGCTATTTTATGCAAGTTTCTCTCATTTATGATAATATAAGGATAGAACACGATAGTGGCCTGTTAAGGTGCACTCTTACCAAGTAACAAGTAATAAGTAACATGACATGATAGTGGTCCGTCGTGGTGCACTCTTGACAAGTAACTTGACATAATAATTCTTGATGGTGGTCCATCGTGACGCACTCTTGACATAATAAGTAATCTTGATAGTGGCCCGCCGTGGCGCACTCTTGACAAGTAATCTTGATAAGTAAGTCTAACATGTAATCTTGAATGTTGTGGCGACGGCTATCTTGACATGCTGAATAATAACTCGTCTTGACACCGTGGGTGATTGTTCTTGAATGTGCTTGTATAAGCTACCAGTCTCATCTCGTATCATGTCTAGGACTTGCATCCCTGGTTACCACGGTCAGGGATTCATGCTAAATCTGACTAGGTTAATTACTAGATTGATCAAAGTAGCTCATATAGAGAGACGTTTCCAGTTACAGGCGATCCCGTTATCTGGGCGCCTTGAGTGGACTTGTAGCCTGCCGTCAAGTAGGGGACATTTTTAGCCCATTGTCATGTGGGGCACTTCTTAAAACAAGCAATATACACACTGTCATATGTTCACTACAAAAATTTGTCAGATTAGCGACGTTCCAAAACGTCGCTAAACTAGGCCAAAACGTCGCTAAACTAAATTAGCGACGTTTTCAGCGACGTTCAATAAACGATGGAAAAAAAGCGTGTCGCTAATCGAGAAAATGTCGCAAAATATCGCTAGGGCGACGTTAGTTAGCGACGTTTGTAATGTCGCTAATTTGTGATGTTATTTGCGACGTTTTCAAGTGGTCGCCGATTAGCGACACATTAGCGACGTTCTTGCGACGATGTGGTGGCATCAGATTACTTGCCATGTCAACACTTTAGTGACATTTTTAGTGACCATTATATTCGTCGCTGAAGTTTAGCGATGAATATAAACGTCGCTAAAAACGTCGCTAAATTAAAAAAAATTAAAAAAAAGAATCTAGAATGCAAATGTACAATCCAAAATACAGAATCTAATCCCTGGGTTCGCTGACCCCTTCGGTGGAACACTCAACACCGGTCCGCACAATACAATCCAGAATAGACCAAAAATAATTGGTCATCTTCTCAAGCCTCTCGGAACATCACAATAAGCATCACACATCACACAAACAAATATGCATCACAATATGCATCACACAGCAAGCTATATCAATATACTTCACACACAAGAAAATAAATATCCATCACAATATCCAAAAGGAGATATATCCATCACAATATCCAGATGCGATATATCCATCAAAACAAATTCAGTCAATATATGTATCTACTATCGTCTATGCTGGGGCAGATAGAACTCCCTCAGCCAGCGCGCATAAGTAGGATCCGTGACAGCCAGATCAATATCCAGAGGAGATGGATGACTGGAACTCCCGGTGGAAGTTCCCTGTGGTGCCACCTCATCCTTCACAGCTCCCTCAGCTTTAGGAATTACTTCTGGAGCAGCTCTCTCGGTAGAACTGCCCTGTGAAGCTGGAGCCACCTCCTCTTTCACAGCCATCTGTGCCTCCTTCAAGCGAGATCCTCGGGTCTTAGGTTCCTCCCTAAAGGAACCATCATCTCGTTTGAGTACATTTTTGAAAGCAGATAAAATACAAAAAATTCAATTTTTTGCCAAGTGTGAGAACGGATGGCTCAGAACACAACCCAAAATTCATTCTAGCGTACATTAGTGTGAATCATCTATGTTCTGTACATATGGTGTAGTATATGTTCTTATCGTATCTAGTATCTGAAGAATGTAACAGAATCAAGATGAACTCACATAATGTAATACTAAGACATCATCTACTACTATATAAGATATAGTGATAGGTTGTCATATCATCATTGCCGAGGGATGAGGGTCGGAGGACAGTCAACTTTATCTACGGCTACATAGTTTATGCCTCGCCAGTCGAATGGCTGCAGGGACTATATCCTGATCACCATGTCGTACCATAGTTTCTGTCTCGCCAGTCGAATGGCTGCAGGGACTATATGTCCCGATCACCATCACTACCAAAATCTGCTTAATTGGCGACGTAAATTTAGCGACGTTAGAAAAACGTCGCTAAATTGTGTACATTAGCGACGTATAATTGAAACGTCGGTAACCGTCGCTACTAGCAACGTAAATAGCGACGTGACAACGACGTATATTAGTTACGTGAGCTAGTCGTCGCGAAACGTCGCTACAACGTCGCTAATTGCGACTTATTTAGCGACGTTAATAATAACGTCGCGAAATTCTAACTAAATTAAATCCCCCCGATTCATTTTCCCCCATTATTTTACTCTCTCACTCTCTTCCTCCGGCGCTCTCGCTCTCACTCTCTCCGGCGCTCTCGCTCTCACTCTTTCCGATGACTTCACTCTCTCCGGCGACTCTCCTCTGGTAAGTGACTCCCCCTCTCTCTCTCTCTCTCTCTCTTTCTCTATTTGTTGTTGGTGGTTGGGGGGTGCTGGTGGCTCAGGGGGGAGGGCAGGGGGGTGCGGGTGGTTGGGGGTGAGGAATGGTTAGAGGGTGGCTGGGGTGTGGGGCAGGGGGGTTAGGGCGGCTGGGGGTGAGGAGGGGGGCTAGAGGAAGGGGAGGGTTAGGGTTCGGGTTAGGGGGAGGGACGGAGGGGGTGAGGGAGGCTGGGGGGTGAGGGCGGGGGGGCTTCGAAGGGGAGGGAGGATGGTGGGGGAAGGATTGGGGATAGGGTTCGGGTTTGGGTTAGGGTGGTGTAGGCGTTGGGGGGGCTGGAGAGGGGAGGGGGGCTGGTAGGGGAGGGGTTAGGGATAGAGTTCGGCTTAGGGTTAGGGGTGGTGTAGGGGGGAAAGGGAGGAGGGGTACGGGGGGGGGGGCTGGGTCAGGGGCACCGATAGTGCCGAAAAATCTGATAATTTAGTAATAGTTATTTGTTTTCCGACACCAAAAAATGTGATACTCCGATTCAAAACCACGTACCGATAGTGCCGATATTTGTAACACGTAGTTTTGTTGGTTGGTTAATTTGTAACACGATAGTGCCGATAGTGCCGATGTATATAACACGTAGTTTTCTTGATCCCGATACCCATAGGAATGGTCCTGAGTCACGGCCGTGGTATGTAGTATATTCGTTTTAGTTTGTAGTATATTCGTTTTAGTTTTGAAGTTTTAGTTTTGAAGTTTTAGTTTTGAAGTTTATTCGTTTTAGTATGTAGTATGTAGTAGGAATGGTCCCGACTCATAGGAATGGTTCCGAGTCACGACCGTAGTATGTAGTATGTAGTATATTCGTTTTAGTTTTGAAGTTTATTCATATTTGCAGATATCTAGAAATGGCTATATCCATGTATCTGCTAGACCGTTCGTGGATGTACAACCACATTCGAGATGATAGATGCGGTGTGCGAGATGAATACATCGTCGGAGTAGAACAATATCACTACAACAGATATGGGATACGATAGCATGCGCAGAACGCTGTAGAATGTCTATTATAGCATATTCGGTCCACTATAAATGCCCCCGCTATAATTACCCCATGTACAAGAACGCTATAAAGTTATAGCGTTCATAAACGCTATTGATGGATTATAGCGTTCGATGGCGCTATAGACAGGTTATAGCATTTATGAACGCTATACAAGACTTATAGCATATAAGAACGCTATAAGACGGTAATAGCATTCATGAAAGCTATTTAGTTATTATAGCGTCCATGAACGCTATAGATTTGTTATAACAGTGACAAATGTTATAGAGTTACATAGCATTTACGAACGCTATAGTTTCATAATAATGTTTGAATAGCTTTTCGATGCAAATTGATTTTTATAGCGTATCTTTCGCGCTATTATATGTGCATCAATATCACATCAGAATAGTATTGCAGTACATCAAAATAGTATTGCCGATATACAAAATGCCATAGATATCTATTGCATATATACACAAAATGCGGGTATTCAAAAATTTAAATGCTTCTCGATGAATCAATCACAAAATAAATTTTGAACACAAGTAAATTCATTAATTTTACTGTCAAGAACATTCAAAATCCTTCATAATTTCTCCAAACTTAAACTTTAACAGTGTAGTCAGCGTTTAATTATTTCCATACATATATCCAAAATGTTGCATATCCAAAATTTAGCTCGAACCCTTCGAGCCTATCCACAATCAAAACTCCTCAGAAATCATCTTACTTCATCCAACCTACACAAATATAGAGGAGAAACATTAGTATTCCTGGTTAATAAACCAAACATAATCAACTGGAATTTATGAGTTAGCTATGAATAGAAAATTGCCTAAAATTCTATGAGTTATAATCAACCAAACAACTGGAATCCATTATCAGTTGAATTTATTAGGGATCCATTCATATCCATACATACTTAGCAAGTCCACAACTTGTGGCACACCATTTCTTCATTGCTGGTTAAAACCATTATAATCCTTTGTCTTTTCTGTTTGAAATTAATGCAAATGACCATCATGGAGTCAATTTCATGCCAGTAAACTGTTGCTATATGAATGAATGCAAGTATATTACACGTCAGTAAATTGGTTAATATATCTCTAATGTAATGTATGCAAGTATATAATGTATTCAAATATGTATACTCTACATTAATATATCTCTAATGTAATGTATGCTTACTCGATTACATTAGAGATACCAATAGGTCTATTCTAATAGTCAATATATAAAACCATTAGAGTAGGGATACCAATAGGTCTGATACCAATAGGTCTGATACCTAAGGTTACACTCTAATGTAGGGGTGAGTATTGGGTTTATTCGGTTCCAACCGAACCGAATAAGCAAAAACCGAATTGGACCGAAACCGAATAAGCAAAACCGAAACCGAACCGAATTGGCCAATAACCGAACCGAACCGAACCGAATTAAATCGGTTCAATTTTCGGTTTATTCGATTTTTGGGATTTTTTTTGTTAATATATATAATAACTATATATACCTAGATATATTTATTATATACCTATAGCATATACCTATATATATATATATACCTATAGTATATACCTATATATATTTAGTATATACCTATAATTAATACCTATATATATATATATATATATATATATATATATATATATATAAACTAAAATTTCTTATTCGGTTTTCGGTTTTCGACCGAAACCGAAACCCAAAACCGAAACCGAACCGATTTTTTTTAAAACCGAACCGAATCTCTTATTCGGTTCGGTTCGGTTTTCGGTTCAAAACCGAATAATGCTCACCCCTACTCTAATGTAATGAATGCAAGTATATATAATGTAATGTCAATAAACTGGTATGCATATATGTAATGTATATAGAGTACATGATGATATCTCTAATATAATGTAATGTAGAGTATGCATATATGAGTATATAAAAGTATATTATACGTCAGTAAACTTGTGACGTGTAGTGACAAAATGAATCTACAACTGAAGAAGCAATATGTTACACGTCATCAGTTAATAAGAACAACTTTATATCAGAGTTATCAAACTAAGAACAACTTTCTAGGGCACAATACCATGTACTCATGAATTGTGCATAAATAGGTATATCATCTCCATTTAGGTATCAGTGAAACAGAGAAAATAATAGTGGAAAAATAACTCAGTATATGAAAAATTATTGTAGGTTGCACATTCGTATGTACCAAGTCACAAAATTATATACCTTCTAGGAACACCATTAGGATTTCCAAAGCTCCCATTTGAAGCTTGAGGAACAGCAGGTCCGGCAATGTTTGTTCCCACAATCTCTATGTTTATTGGCTTCCCATCAAGCTGGACATTGTTGTATCTTTTCACAGCCTCTGTACAACAGCTCTCCTTGAGAAAAATACCTTCGTCGTTCCCTTCCCAAAATAACATCTCCAAAATAATAACAGTGATTTTACAATGTGACAACCAGAACTAAGTTCAGTAAGGTACCTTTGATCTTCCAGTTCTATCATAGTGAACTGTGAACCGTTTCAGATCACCAACCTCCGAAAAAAGTTCCTGAGGCGGTAAGAACATCAGAAATTACATCCCTTGAAGAAACAAAATGAACATGAGGTAATGTGGGTAATGTGCATAATAGAGCTATTAAAGGAAAAAACATTAGAACAGAATTAAGGGACTTATTACGCTAATATAATGACAGCTTTAAGGGACTTATATGCAAAAAAAATCTACACACACTTATATTTGTTTTTGTACTATTACTCTAGTAAGCTCCAAAAGAGTAAAAAATGTTTTTTTTATGAAAGAACTCCATACTGTACATAAACAAATGATTAATTTGTCGATAAACCGAATCATAATTGAAAGATAGATTGGTACAACTTGATGTATTGCTAGCCTAGGAACCTAGAAAGTATTGATACTCCAAAAATCTGGCCATGTCAGTGTTATATATCAGACATATTGGACGCACCACAGACGTTCCAAACAACAATAGAAAATCTCTGCTCGCAGTATAGTCTGTGGCATTCTGTAAGAATATGGATTTATTCTTTCCTCGTAGACCTACTTTCAATTTCTTCTAATACAGGTTTGAGTTGCATATGTCAATACTTTGTTACTGGCTTACTACATCTCATCTTTGTTAGATATGAACACACTTTCTAGATGTAAGGACTGAGAAGAAAATTTGATGCCTAAATCATTTCCATACATTCTAAAAAATATTTCCTATAAGACCTGATTCGATTTCTTCCAATACAGGTTTGAGCTGTTTATGTCAATCCTTGTTACTGTATCTAATTCTAGTAGATATAAAAATACCTTAGCAAATGTAAGGACTGAGAAGAAACATTTTATGACAAAATGATAGAAAATTCTGAGTGTTCAATGGTTTCATTATCGAAGTAGAACATCAAGCACTTGAGTTTGATTTTTAGTTGACTTTTCAAACAGTAAGTATTAGGAAAAGACACCACCCCCAATCTTCCCATTTATGAAGAAACTCCAAGATATTTTTGCTCATTTACAACCATCTTTTTTTGCCTAAACAGTTATACTGAACGGGGAAAAGGAACATAAAAATGAGACATCCTCACTCGATAAAGCTACTAGACTTTTTACAAAGTATTTATTCCCTCTCTTCTCCCTTCCTCTTTCCCCACCACTGTTATGCGCCCAAAATAACGGTCACCCTAGCAACTGACTCCTCCAATGACATCTCTCTACAGCTCCATAATCTCGAGGACCTCTCTCCCTACCAAAGCCACCTATGAGCACTACACCAGTAGGGAAGAGAGAGAGAGAGAGTGCAGTTTTTTTAGATTCTTAAATTTAGTTACAAGGGAAGGAATATTTTGGTCTTACTAAAAAGCCTATCCCAAAATCTAACCATGAATTATTAAAGTGAGAAAAAGATAATAGCAATGTCAACAATATATTTTTTTAATAAAAAAAAAAGGAAAGCATTAAGCTTTTCTAACATAATATCCCTAACCAATATTAGAATGAATCAAGAAAATAACATAATGTGCACCTCACTGGTTGCAGCTTTAAAGTGAACATAGGTAATCGATGCTTCTACCTCTTCTGAAACAAAGGTTTTGCTTGAACCACTGCCTCGGATAGCAAATTGCACTAAAAGGAAACAATGGAATGCAATTTTCTATATGCGAAGGCCTGAAAGAACTTTTCCTCTTTCACGATGCATATCAAAATATGTAGAAATTTACCTGGAAAGAAGCACCCTTTAGGACTGAAAGTATATGAGATTGGATCACACCTAATGCTCAAGAATGTAGAACAAAAAAAACTTAGAGCAACCGCATGAGAATTCCAATACTTTAGTAGTACAAATTGTTTATATGTATATAGAATGTATGGTTCAATTATGTTACAGACCTGCAATTGCCTGAACTTGACCAAGTAAACACCAGATTCTGCATAGTGGGTTGCTCTTACATACCTATGCTTCCCCAGTAAAAACAAATACAATAAGAGTTCGTAATTCCTCAAACATACAGTTTTACAAGTTGATAAAGAAGAAAACCCTAGCTGTATTAAAATATCTTACGAAATGCAGTCATCAAGCCGTTTCAGCAAAGGAAGGAACTCTCCACTCCCAATATTCATGTTTGAAAAATAGAAATTGGTAGAAATCTACACAAGCATTTATAGGAACATCTGATCAATAATAAAAATGGGAGAAAGTGTTTGCTATATAAATATCTGGACCTATCAGATAACAAAGGTAAATTAATTAGGTGTTATGCACAATTTAGTTGTTGTGCACAATCATCTTGATCACAGTATGTATTTACATGGAAAGTGTAAAGAAACATTACGAGTTTGAAATATGGGTTTACCAAAAAATAACAGTATAGGACAATTACTAAATGAATTTAAATATCGAACCTTGCATTTCGTCAAAATATTTTAGCTTACTTCTAAGTGCCTCTGCAAAGTCTATCAGCCTTTGCTTTTCTAAAAATTGTAAACCACAGATAAAGATGATCATCATAAATGTTAATCATTGTCATAAAATTGGTAGCTGGAAATCATAACTGAATAATACATACATAGAACTTAGGAAAGGAAACATATTAAAAAACAATAGCAACATGGTGACGGAACTGTAAAGACACAACGAGTACATTAGCATTATGCATCTATAAACAGACTATCCACTTGCCAAGGAACACTTCAAGATATAGATTGGTATATTTGCCCTTGTTTTGCAATATATAGTATTTGTCATTGTCGTCAAAGTCTTCTAATTGCCTTCTAATCAAAGCGATAAACAAGGCATATTATATAATAAACTAAAAATAGTCTCCTCCCCATGAACATTAGAACCAGTAAAATAAGTATATGCATACGGGTAATAACGATTTCCTTCCAAAGAAGGTTGCTGCTTTGGATGCAAAGAAATCTGGATATTCCGGTCATGACCGGAACCAGTAAAATAAGTATCTGCATACGGGTAATCATGGTATACCTAAAAACACAAACATTAGGATCTAAAACTCTATTGGATGACACTTAGTACAAACACATTAAGGAGGCAAAATTTGTACGCAAGATACGATTATTCAGCTAATAAAAACCAAAGAGATGCCCTAAATTTCTGTCATTGATAAGCACATGAATAGTATTCAGGTTAATGAAACCATACAAGATTCAAGGAATTTTTGAAAGATAATCTTAGTACCAGTTCTGTCACTGGTTCATAGCTTGGAGTTTATGGCGCTCACACTCATTTTTCCTTCTTTTCTTAACTGCTCGAACAGATGATCGATATCAAATTCAAAAAAAAATATAATAATACGCATAAATAGACGAGTAGAAACTACAAAATGTTGTCCTTCATACAAAAAATGAAAAGAAAAGAAAACAGATGGAAGTAACATTTCCATTGACCATATTTCAGGAAACCCATCTTGGAATCTTTACCTGGTAAGCAATGCCAAGTGACCACAGTTCCCCTTTTGGCAAACTTGTCAATGGTTGCATGGACTTTTTTAGCAATTTCATGTTTATCATGGCATAAAATCAAAATCTGATGCAGAGATAGGAGATTAAAATTCTGCGAAAGAAAATCATAAAATAGAAAGCATATACCCCTGAAAATTGAGAGCTAAAAACATACTAAAAATTCATGAACTGTTAGGACTATGCTCGTATCTTTCCAATTAAACTATATTCATGCTGGGAAAAACATAAATCACACTACAAGTGAGCATTTACTGTAGGCTCTTAGTTGATCTGACTGATAACATGATCAAACATGCAAAACAAAATACCATAATCTAGGTAATTTAATCAAGTTAACTTAATCTATACACCATTACAATAATCAATTGTAGAAAAAGAGGTATGAATATTCTTTTTTGTAGTAAATTTCACATCAATGAGATTTGTGTCCATAGTAAGGCGATTAAGAGTGAGCGTTCCAGTTTTGTTGCTGCAGAGAACATTCGTTCCAGCCATTTCCTCAATTGTTGCCATGCATTAAGTTATTGCGCCCTGCAGATTAAAGCAGATGTCGGTATTTAGTTATTTCTCCTCTTAGATGGCATCTTCAGTTTTAATCTACAGAGTTTCCAGGCATATGTTATGTAAAAGCAAATGAAGTAAAGATGCTACATTGACTCTTCCAGCCCTCACAAAGATTGCATCTATTATTGATGTTCATCTCAAACTGTAAGAGTTTGTCCTTTGTCAGTAGTCTACCTATTGCATTTTTTAATATCATAAGCTCATCTTGAAGCAGCATCCTTTAGACCACACCATATTCTGCCACTCCACTATAGGGTAAGCAGTCCTACAAGCTCTGTATGTTGATTGAATGTGAACTTTCCTTGTACAGGTCTGTCAATATCCAATAATTATTGTCCTCATGTTTATGAATGGGGATATTGTTGATATGGTTTCTCAGGCTGTTAGTAACCAGCAATCCCTCTGGCCTCCTCTGCCCATACTACTCAATTATGTAACATACATGTTCATTGTCCCCTATAGCCATGGGTCAAATTTTCTTTTAGAGTTTTGTCCATCACCTATCAGCTTATGCATAAATCTTAGGCCTTCTTCCCTTACCTTCATAATTGTCACGCCCCAGAACCAGAATACTGGAGAGCGGGGGCAGACATAGCCAGCTACGTATAATGAAATGGAATCCACGTCACTATACGGTCACGGCTGTCTAGATATATGAGGGTTTAACTACAATCCAACAGTCTCCTATGGTCATGAACAAGCCTATTGTCTCAATCACAAGCAAGTAGTAACAGTTACAAGATGTCAGAGCACCAAATATGCAATAGTAAGGCGTCCCATACATTACATATTGGATGATCATGAAGCTAGTCGTACAAAATGTCAGGACTAGCAAGAGTTTTAGTCAATACATGATCAACCCTAGGATTTGTCAATCATGTTACAGCCTGTAGGCAGACAGTAAATAAAGGTGCAATACGAGCTAACACGTGCTCGCCGGCTAAACGCCTCAAAAGAATAATTTTACAAATAGAGTGGGAGGACAAAAGAAACCCACTCGTTGCCCTGGTTACGCCTGGTGGTCACCATCGGGCTGGAAGACAGGTGGATCCTCTGTTGCTGCTCCGATATCTGGCCACACAAAACCAGCTGGGTCAGACCCCAGAAAGAGCAAGTGCCACAAAGGAGGCTTCACTTAGGAACTAAAACCAGCATATCACAAATAAATAGTAAAGGTAATTAAAAGATAGTGATAATAGCTGAGATAACAATAATATATTGAGCACGGAGAAATTATTCAAGTAGCCAGACTGCAACCCTTAAACCAAACAAGGACCGGGGTTGCAATCCTTCGCCTGAATAGAAACCCGCCTCAATTACTATTGATAAGGTAACAAGACAATAAATGAAGAGAGGACACAGAACTGCTCCGGAAGCCAGGTTACAACCCTTAAACCAAACAAGGACCGGGGTTGTAACCCTTCGCCTGAACAGAACTGGACCCCTGATCTTTATTGTTAAGGCCAGTATAAATAATCATGGTATTGAAGTAAAGGTAAAACATGACGAGCATGACAGGGGGTTTCAATAAGACAATAAACGAAGAGAGGACACAGAACTGCTCCGGGAGCCAGGTTACAACCCTTAAACCAAACAAGGACCGGGATTGTAACCCTTCGCCTGAGCAGAACTGGACTCCCGATCGTTATTGTTAAGGCCAGCATCAATAAGCAGGACGATATATGATAAGATAACCATGGAACTATTCAGATAGCCAAGTTACAACCCTTAAACCAAACAAGGACCGGGGTTGTAACCCTTCATCTGAACAGAACTTGGTATCCCATCATTTATCGATACAAGATATCATGTCCTGATACAATCTTGTACCGGATCAGGATAAGACTAAACTGGAATAAACTTCATCCAATCAATCACGGCCAATCAAGAGTACGGCTTGATACTTTTAACTAACTAGGGTTATCACAGGCCTAGTTACTAGCAAGATGCAATGAGATTATCCCAACAGCCACAAGCCCTGCAGACCATCCAGTTATCCGGGTCGAATGTCCGTTATGAAGAATGCAACACGTGACTGTGTGCTGGAAATGTGCCCTACTCGTCGGTAGGCTACAAGTCCACTTAATGCGCCCAGATAACGGGATTGCCTGTAGCTGGGAATCTCTTCATGACTACTGAATCATTCTAGTTAATTAGCCTTAGTTAATTTCAGTAGGTACCCCTGACCGTGGTACTCAGGGATTCCCATCCTAGACATGATGCAAGACAGTACTGGTTTATTTGTACAAACGCAATCGCCCACGGTGTCCAGACCTTTCATACTTGTCATATCAGTTTACTTGTCAAGAGTGCGCCACCGCGGGCCACTATCGTATTCTATTCTTACATTATCATGAATGAGAAAGATTGTATAAAATAACTAATAACATATTCTTGAAGCCAAGGAAAAGATCTACAACTTTCATGTTTTGAGTTTTTCAAGATTCTAGCTACAAAACAACTTAAACAGGCAAAAACAGTAAATTCCTGCACAATCGGCGCATGGGATTCTTGCACGAATCGGCGCATGGGATTCCTGCACAAATCGGCGCATGAGATTCCTGCACGAATCGGCGCATAGGATTCCTGCACAAATCGGCGCATGAGATTCCTGCACGAATCGGCGCATGGGATTCCTGCACAAATCGGCGCATGAGATTCCGGCACCAATCGGCGCATGAGAAACTCACGTTGCGTCTTCAATACATGCGCGTAAGAAACCTACGCGCATGACACGCTCGGAGTTAAGGAATGCGTTGCCGGAACTTCACGGCGCATGGCCTCCCGGCGCATGGCCTCCCGGGCGCATGAGGTTCCCGGCGCATGGGATTCATCGTCCCCAAACAGCAAGTTCAGCCATGAAAGTTCCGAAAACTTGTAATGGCCATAACTTACTCATCCGGAGTCAAAATCAAGCGAAACAAAAGCCAAAACTGAATGAAATTGAATTCTCTACAACATAGAACCATTAGTTTTCAAAAATAACCAAGTTTTAGAGATCAAAACCAAGAAAAATAAACAAGAAGGAACTTAAAACTTAGATCTACAAAAATATAACCATCAAAACCGAAAACTTCCAGTTCTAAAGAGGCTTAGAATCTAGTAAGGAAGAGAGTGGAACAATAAAACATGAGATCCATCATGAAGCAAGTTTGCACTTGCCTAAGCTCTCTCTCTCTCTCTCTCTCCTTCCTGGTAGGTGTAGAAGTAAATGTGGAGAAGAAGAAGAATAATGAAGAGAGAGAAAGAGGAGGGGTTAATAAATGGGGATGGTGGTGGTAGGTAGGGGTTCTACCCTTGGTTCATGATGAACCAAGGCATCCCAAGCCTAGCCGAACCAACCCAAAACAAACCGAGCCAAGCCAAGAGATATGCAATACAAAATAAAATACGTACACGTATTCCAAGATACGTAATACGAACTACAGGCATTACAACTCTACCCACCTTAAAAGAATTCCGTCCTCAGAATTTAATCAAGAGGCTAGAATTGCAAGGACAAGCTATAATAATCGTAAGCTATAACAAGCAGTCTATCATGCAGTCATTTATTCAAGCAAGGAATTGAAAGCATAAGGCATAAGGAAGACATTATACCTTACGAGTCAAACAGGTCGGGATACCGCGATCGGATATCATCCTCACGCTCCCACGTTGACTCACCCAAAGAGTGATGACCCCAAGCAACACGGACTAAACTAATAGTCTTGTTCTTAAGTATCTTCTCTCTCCGATCCAATATAGACACGGGCCTCTCCATATACGAAAGGTTGGTACCAACAACCAATTTCGAATGATCCAGGATGTGGCTCGGGTCCGGGATATACCGTCGTAGTTGAGATACATGGAATACGTCATGCACCTCACATAGCGACGGTGGAAGAACGAGACGATAGGATACATCTCCTACTCGCTCCAGAATGTCGAATGGCCCTATATACCTAGGACTAAGCTTTCCTCGTACGCCGAAACGAATGACGCCACGGTTAGGCGAAATCCTCAGGAATACATGGTTGCCGACCGAGAATTCAAGGGGTCGCCGATGGGAATCGGCCCAATGACGCTGGCGATCTTGGGCAACTCGAAGATGATCTCTGACTCTCCTGACCACTTCAACGGTCTGAGCAATCATTTCTGGACCGAGCATCTGCCTCTCTCCGACATCATCCCATGCTAGCGGGGATCGGCACTTCCTGCCATACAATGCCTCGAACGGAGCCATCTGGATACTGGCTTGGAAACTGTTGTTGTACGAGAACTCTACCAGGTGCAGGTGATCTTCCCACGATCCACCGAAGTCGAGCGTACAAGATCTCAACATGTCTTCAAGAGTCTGGATCGTGCGTTCTGACTGGCCATCAGTCTGCGGATGATAAGCGGAGCTGAACTGGAGGCGAGTTCCCAAACTCTCTTGCAGGCTACGCCAAAAGTGTGACGTAAACCTGGAATCTCTGTCCGAGGTGATTCTGACTGGTACACCGTGCAATCTGACAATCTGCCGGAGATACATCTCCGCTAGCTGAGCCGTCGATTGACCAACTCTGAACGGAAGAAAGTGAGCCACCTTCGTGAGCCTGTCTATGACAACCCAAATAGCGTCTCTGCCAGCCGGGGATCTAGGCAATCCAGTCACAAAATCCATGGTTATGTGCTCCCATTTCCACTCTGGAATCGGCAACGGTTGAAGTAGTCCAGCTGGTCTCTGATGTTCAGTCTTAACTTGTTGGCAGACTAAACAACGAGAGACAAACCGGGCTATCTCCCTCTTCATGCCATTCCACCAAAAGTGCTGGCGGATATCACGGTACATCTTCGTGCCACCAGGATGAATGGAATACTGCGAACTGTGGGACTCTGCCAGGATCTCCTGTCTGATATCTCCACTGGGTACACAAAGACGCTTACCATGTCGAAGTGTACCGTCTTCATGGATACATAACTCTGGTCTTCGTCCTGCCTCACACTCTGCTCTGAGTCGCTGAAGCTTGGAATCTGCTGACTGCGCCATCCGGATCCTCTCGACTATAGTGGACTGGACTTGCATGCTGGTCATCAATGCCACACTGGAAGGGAGGACAATTTCTATACCCATCTTCTGAAGATCGGCCAATAGCTCTGGTTGCGCTGTCAGGAAATAAACTCCGGCTCTCCTGCTCAATGCATCTGCAACATCGTTGGCCTTTCCTGGGTGATACTGCAAGTTGACATCATAATCCACAAGCAGCTCTAGCCATCTCCTCTGACGCATGTTAAGATCCTTCTGAGTGAAAACATACTTCAGGCTCTTGTGGTCGGTGAAAATCTCTACCCTATCTCCATATAGGTAATGTCTCCACAACTTAAGTGCAAACACTACTGCTGCCAGCTCCAAGTCATGGGTTGGGTAATTCCTCTCATGATCACGAAGTTGTCGTGACGCATAAGCTATTACCTTCCCATGCTGCATCAGAACACATCCTAAACCTCTGCCCGAAGCATCACAATATACTGAGAATCCTCCAGTTCCATCTGGAAGCGTGAGAATAGGAGCCGTCATCAAGCCTCGCTTCAACCTCTCAAAAGAATCCTGGCATTCTGCTGTCCAAGCAAACTGTACATCCTTGCGGGTCAACTGGGTCAATGGCGCTGAAATTCGAGCAAAGTCTGAAACAAATCGCCGGTAGTAACCGGCCAATCCAAGAAAACTACGGACTTCTGCCACTGTGCTAGGTACCGGCCATATTTCAATGGCCACGATCTTCTGGGGATCCACTTCAACTCCTCCTCGGGTGATGATATGACCCAAGTATGAAATACGATCGAGCCAGAACTCGCATTTACCAAACTTGGCATACAACTGGTGCTCTCTGAGAATCTGGAGGACCATTCTGAGATGATGCTCATGCTCCGCCTCACTCTTGCTGTAGACCAGGATGTCGTCTAGGAATACAATCACGAACTGATCCAAATAAGGCATAAAGATGCGATTCATGAGGTCCATGAATACAGTCGGCGCATTGGTTGCTCCAAATGGCATCACAAGGAACTCCCAATGCCCATATCTAGATCTGAAAGCTGTCTTCGGGATGTCCTGCTCTCTGATTCTGATCTGATGGTATCCTGACCGTAAGTCAATCTTCGAAAATACTGATGCCCCTTTGAGTTGATCAAACAAGTCATCTATCCTCGGGAGAGGGTATCTGTTCTTGATTGTCACTGAGTTCAAGGTACGATAATCAACACACAATCTGGACGTACCATCCTTCTTTTTCACAAGAAGCATCGGGGCTCCCCAAGGCGATCCACTAGCACAAATGAATCCCTTGGTTCTGAGTTCTTCAATCATCTTGTACAATATCTCTAGCTCTGACGGCGCCATCCTGTAGACTCTCTCTGACACTGGGGCTGTCCCGGGAATCAAGTCGATAGTAAACTCGATCTCTCGCTCTGGCGGCATCCCTGGAAGCTCTTCTGGGAAAATATTCGGAAACTCTTCGACTATCCGAGGTAACTGCACTGCTGCTACTGCCATCCGCAATAATGGAGGAGAAGGTTCAACTTCGCCTCGGGAGAAAGAAAACTCTGGCTCGTTTGGAATGCTAAAAATAACCCTGCCAATGTGGCAGTCTATCCTAGCATACTGGTCCCTCAACCAATCCATCCCTAAGACCACATCATAATCGGCCATCGGGAACTCTATCAACCTAGCGGGGAATTCTCTACCGCTAACTACGATCCGACACGAGGAAAACACTCTATCTACTCCCACAAGTCCATTACCAGTAAGTATATTGAGCCTTACTGATAATGACTCGGGCTCCAGTCCTACCCGTGTCGCAAATCGTGCAGACATAAATGAATGCGAGGCACCAGAATCAAATAATACTGAAGCTGGAAAGGTGTTGACGAGAATAGTACCTGCCACCACCTCACCTGGAGCAATTCCTTCTTCTCCCATGGTCAAAGCCAGCACTTGACCATGTCCTCTGGGTGCGGGTCCCCTCTGCTGAAAATTCCTTTGCCTGCTCTGGATCAGGGCTTGGGCTTGGGCATACTGCTGCGGTCTCTGCTGCTGGAATACCTGGGCCTGCATCGGCAATGGCCTCGAGAACGGGTACTGCAGCTGCTGCTGCTGCTGGGTTGGTGCTGGTCCTCTAACTGAAGGACTAGATAAGGCGGATGAACTCCCCCTGTTCGGGCAGTTCCCAACCCTGTGGTCTGGGGCACAACAAACCAAGCACAAACCTTGTGCTCTGCGACACTCTGATACCACATGCCCTGGCTTTCCGCAGTGTGAACATCCCACTGCGGAAGACTGCTTCTGCTTCTGCTGCTGAGGGTACGTCGGGGTGGAATGTTGAACCGACGTCACTGAGGTCGCCCGCCTCGGAGCTCCAATGGTCAAAGCCCTGGCGGCCGGGGTTGGTGCTGATGACTGATTCATCTGGCCGTGAGATCGCTTCCGACCTCCGGTCCTATCCACGATCCTCTGGGATGTATACTCATGCCTCCGGGCTGCTCTCAACACTGCATCAAAAGTCTGATGCTCAAACTGCTCCACCGCCAATAAAATCTCCAGATGAAGCCCCTGCTGGAACCGCTGGGCTCTATCGAACTCGGTCGCCACCAAGGTAGGAGCAAACCGACTAAGTCTCGAAAACTCGGCCGCATATCCATCGACCGTCCTGCCCATCTGCTTCAGATTGGTGAACCTCGTCTGTAGATCATACCGAGCTACAGCATCAAAATACTTGGTCTGGAATCTCTTCCTGAATACTGCCCATAAAATAGGGGCCACTAATCCATCGGCCTGTGCTGCCCACCAGCTGCGGGCAAGATCTAGTAACTGCAGGCGCACTACGGCCACCTTCTCGTTCTCTGGAATCTTGGCTGCTTCTAGAATCACCTCTGTGTCCTGAAGCCATGCATCTGCAGCGATCGCATCTTCACTGCCGTCGAAGAAGGGAGGGTTCAAGCGCTTGAAGCTGTTGGCCGCACTATTACCCTGATGACCTCCTCTGGTCAAAGCATCTGCCACCGCCTGGTGCAAGGCATCTCCGCGACGATCCTGGGAAGCTAATAGCGTCCTGATGAGACCCACCAAAGTGCCATCATCATGCTCTGCTGGCTGGACAGGCTGAACTGGTGGTTCTCCTTCGGTGGGCACGACTCTGGAGGCTACTCCTGAATGTTGGGCTTGATCTCCAGGTTGCTGCTGGTCCGCGGGAGGTACTCCGCCTTGCTGATCGGCAGGTCCAGGAACAATGTCGCTGAAGAAGACGACATAGGGAACAATAAGGAAGGACCAGGATAGATCAACGATACAAGCATGTGATCAGATCATGATTACAGGGATTCAGAAGATACGAGCAGAGATCAAGGGCGAATACTGATTGAGACATCTATTCGGTAAACCCTCACATATCTTGATTTACAAGACCTGCATGGGCCACCACTAAAACCATGTCACGCCCCAGAACCAGAATACTGGAGAGCGGGGGCAGACATAGCCAGCTACGTATAATGAAATGGAATCCACGTCACTATACGGTTACGGCTGTCTAGATATATGAGGGTTTAACTACAATCCAACAGTCTCCTATGGTCATGAACAAGCCTATTGTCTCAATCACAAGCAAGTAGTAACAGTTACAAGATGTCAGAGCACCAAATATACAATAGTAAGGCGTCCCATACATTACATATTGGATGATCATGAAGCTAGTCGTACAAAATGTCAGGACTAGCAAGAGTTTTAGTCAATACATGATCAACCCTAGGATTTGTCAATCATGTTACAGCCCGTAGGCAGACAGTAAATAAAGGTGCAATACGAGCTAACACGTGCTCGCCGGCTAAACGCCTCAAAAGAATAATTTTACAAATAGAGTGGGAGGACAAAAGAAACCCACTCGTTGCCCTGGTTACGCCTGGTGGTCACCATCGGGCTGGAAGACAGGTGGATCCTCTGTTGCTGCTCCGATATCTGGCCACACAAAACCAGCTGGGTCAGACCCCAGAAAGAGCAAGTACCACAAAGGAGGCTTCACTTAGGAACTAAAACCAGCATATCACAAATAAATAGTAAAGGTAATTAAAAGATAGTGATAATAGCTGAGATAACAATAATATATTGAGCACGGAGAAATCATTCAAGTAGCCAGACTGCAACCCTTAAACCAAACAAGGACCGGGGTTGCAATCCTTCGCCTGAATAGAAACCCGCCTCAATTACTATTGATAAGGTAACAAGACAATAAACGAAGAGAGGACACAGAACTGCTCCGGAAGCCAGGTTACAACCCTTAAACCAAACAAGGACCGGGGTTGTAACCCTTCGCCTGAACAGAACTGGACCCCTGATCTTTATTGTTAAGGCCAGTATAAATAATCATGGTATTGAAGTAAAGGTAAAACATGACGAGCATGACAGGGGGTTTCAATAAGACAATAAACGAAGAGAGGACACAGAACTGCTCCGGGAGCCAGGTTACAACCCTTAAACCAAACAAGGACCGGGATTGTAACCCTTTGCCTGAGCAGAACTGGACTCCTGATCGTTATTGTTAAGGCCAGCATCAATAAGCAGGACGATATATGATAAGATAACCATGGAACTATTCAGATAGCCAAGTTACAACCCTTAAACCAAACAAGGACCGGGGTTGTAACCCTTCATCTGAACAGAACTTGGTATCCCATCATTTATCGATACAAGATATCATGTCCTGATACAATCTTGTACCGGATCAGGATAAGACTAAACTGGAATAAACTTCATCCAATCAATCACGGCCAATCAAGAGTACGGCTTGATACTTTTAACTAACTAGGGTTATCACAGGCCTAGTTACTAGCAAGATGCAATGAGATTATCCCAACAGCCACAAGCCCTGCAGACCATCCAGTTATCCGGGTCGAATGTCCGTTATGAAGAATGCAACACGTGACTGTGTGCTGGAAATGTGCCCGACTCGTCGGTAGGCTACAAATCCACTTAATGCGCCCAGATAACGGGATTGCCTGTAGCTGGGAATCTCTTCATGACTACTGAATCATTCTAGTTAATTAGCCTTAGTTAATTTCAGTAGGTACCCCTGACCGTGGTACTCAGGGATCCCCATCCTAGACATGATGTAAGACAGTACTGGTTTATTTGTACAAACGCAATCGCCCACGGTGTCCAGACCTTTCATACTTGTTATTTTAGTTTACTTGTCAAGAGTGCGCCACCGCGGGCCACTATCGTGTTCTATTCTTACATTATCATGAATGAGAAAGATTGTATAAAATAACTAATAACATATTCTTGAAGCCAAGGAAAAGATCTACAACTTTCATGTTTTGAGTTTTTCAAGATTCTAGCTACAAAATAACTTAAACAGGCAAAAACAGTAAATTCCTGCACAATCGGCGCATGGGATTCCTGCACGAATCGGCGCATGGGATTCCTGCACAAATCGGCGCATGAGATTCCTGCACAAATCGGCGCATGGGATTCCTGCACAAATCGGCGCATGAGATTCCTGCACGAATCGGCGCATGGGATTCCTGCACAAATCGGCGCATGAGATTCCTGTGCAATCGGCGCATGGGATTCCTGCACGAATCGGCGCATGGGATTCCTGCACCAATCGGCGCATGGGATTCCTGCACGAATCGGCGCATGGGATTCCTGCACGAATCGGCGCATGAGATTCCTGCACCAATCGGCGCATGAGAAACTCACGTTGCGTCTTCAATACATGCGCGTAAGAAGCCTACGCGCATGACACGCTCGGAGTTAAGGAATGCGTTGCCGGAACTTCACGGCGCATGGCCTCCCGGCGCATGGCCTCCCGGGCGCATGAGGTTCCCGGCGCATGGGATTCATCGTCCCCAAACAGCAAGTTCAGCCATGAAAGTTCCGAAAACTTGTAATGGCCATAACTTACTCATCCGGAGTCGAAATCAACCGAAACAAAAGCCAAAACTGAATGAAATTGAATTCTCTACAACATAGAACCATTAGTTTTCAAAAATAACCAAGTTTTAGAGATCAAAACCAAGAAAAATAAACAAGAAGGAACTTAAAACTTAGATCTACAAAAATATAACCATCAAAACCGAAAACTTCCAGTTCTAAAGAGGCTTAGAATCTAGTAAGGAAGAGAGTGGAACAATAAAACATGAGATCCATCATGAAGCAAGTTTGCACTTGCCTAAGCTCTCTCTCTCTCTCTCTCTCCTTCCTGGTAGGTGTAGAAGTAAATATGGAGAAGAAGAAGAATAATGAAGAGAGAGAAAGAGGAGGGGTTAATAAATGGGGATGGTGGTGGTAGGTAGGGGTTCTACCCTTGGTTCATGATGAACCAAGGCATCCCAAGCCTAGCCGAACCAACCCAAAACAAACCGAGCCAAGCCAAGAGATATGCAATACAAAATAAAATACGTACACGTATTCCAAGATACGTAATACAAACTTCAAGCATTACAATAATAGCTTTAAAAATTACTGAGGAGTTATTATCCACTCTTAGGTCCCAATTTATATCCCCCTGATATATCTATTAGCAATCCACTTGGCTTATATGGTTTTATTAGTGACTAGATTCCTTAGGAGCTTCATAGAGAAAGCTTCCTCCAGATCCCAAACCTTTCTTAGACATGTTCCTCCCTCTACTTTAGGTCTGCACAGAGAAGACCAATTAATTGCATGTATTATCCTTTTCCAAATTAATGAAGTTAGCACACATAGTTTCAATTTTCATGAGAATCGACAGGTAATTGTGTGCTTGCATCCAGTATATGTTCATAACAGTTATGATAGTCTTCACTAACTATATTTTTCCACCAAATGACAGCCTACTCGATAACCATCCCTCAAGCCTTCTACAGCAAGCCTATATAATAGCTTGACAGTCGTGATACGTAGTTTTATTATTAGATAGAAGCATACTTAGATATCTTACTGGAAGTGATCCTTCCTGAATTACCAATAATTGCAGCATTCTGGCCCTACTAATACATTGTCCGTTAAAGTAAAATATACTCTTCTATTGATTCATCTGCAGACCTGAATGAGCTTCAAATTTCTACAAGATCCCTCTCAGTGTTAAGACACCTATCATTAGGCTTAAGGAAGAATAACAAGTCATCATCATATATAAGATGTACAATAGTAGGTGCCATCCTGTTGAAGCCCCGAGTCTAGTAGTCTACTTCCATTCTACATATTTTGCCATAATCAGCTGTGTATTTTACTTACCAAGTCATGGAAGAAAAACTGGGCTTTACTGTAGACGGATGACTCCTTTATAGTAGAAAAAACCACTAGTTTGACACTTGCTGGAGTGAGTGAACAATCCCAGTCGACATCCGCTGGAGTGAGCATACAATCTAGAGCGGCCATGTATTTAGGGTGAATGTTTTAATTATGTTACACAACAAGGTGGAGGGCTTCATAACAAGGTTTGCGGTATTGGCCAAAAACATCCACCATATCATATCAGTTTTGGAATGCGAACGCCCAATCTGATACTAGCCCTCACAGGCCGATACCAATTTCAGCTCTTTTTCCCTGTCAATTCAGTAAAAAGAATCGAAAGAAAAAGAGAGAATTATGATAATAATAATAGAAAACAAGGTCAACACGATTGAATCATGTCGTACATCAGCATAGTAGAGTGTGTCGGCAAAGTTCCTTATCGATTCAATGCAACTATTACCATATGTTGAAGTTGTATACTATAAATTCACATAATTCATACTTCTTATCATTATTCCACTCAAAACTAACTGTTCTCAAGCGGCGAACAACATCAATGTTTCCTCCTGAAGGAAAAAATTATTAATATTACATACATATGATGTGAGAACTCTCCCCTATAACAGAAATGATCAACTTTAAGGCACAATTTTAAAGATTGAATACTTGATCTGGACTTTCATTAACATTAGTTTATTCAAATCACAACACAACAATCTTCTCCAAAATCGATAAAGTTTTTGAATCGATACTTGTCTTAGCAAAACTAATCAACATTAAACATTATTTCAAAAACTAAATCCCAAATCGGGACTTGCACTCAAATCACATAAGGTTCTAAGCTAAAAGTAGCAAGAAATCAATAAATCACCTGTAGATCGTCTCTTCAGTCTTCTTTTGTTCTTCTTTGTGCGTTTTCTTTTAGAAATCCTCAAGTACCAAAAGAATTCCTTTGAATTGGCTGATTAAATCTAGACTTCCATATCAATTCAATAGAAAATAAAAAATATATAAATATAAATCAAGACAAGACACTAATTTAAATGGAATGGCAAGATCTTATTTGGAAAGAATGGTGTTGGCATCGAGATCAGCATCGGCTCGCACTTTCTTCTTATATCTGAGTTATTCAGAGCCCTTTCCTTTTCGCTTTCCACTTCCCTTCGCTCTTGAAAGTATTTGTGGATCAAACCCTAAATCCCGACACTGTAGCGTAATAATTTCTTGGAGGAGTAAAAAAAAATCTTATTTTCTAAAAAAATTTAGGGCACTGGAATACCTGAATGTGTCGCAATGGAATCGGGAAGGAGGGAGGAGGCGTAGTACATTTCCAGATGTTATAATCGAGAGAGAGGGGAAGCTTGTGGTTGTCGGCCCTTGAGAGTATTAGTGGAGTAGGAGGAAAGGATTAGGTCAGGACGGAGTGAAGCTAAGAGAGAGGGAGGAAAGGAGAGGGAATGAAAAGAATGAGTGGGAAGGGGGAATATTTTAGAAGAAGAAAGTAGAGAAAAATTTTTGAGAGAAACTTTGAGATAGGGTTCGGTAGGCGCGGGTTTTGTAAAAAAATAGGAAGCCAAAATTTTCAACAAATTAGGGAGCCAAAAAATTCAACGACTTTTCATTGGTAATCAACTATTTTAATCCGTGGAATCTAAATTTATTGTTTGGATGAAATGAGTTTTGATGTCAAACAACGGTTTTAATCTATCAAAAATACAACGATAATTTTAATACGTCGTTATTGGACAACTCTAACTGTCGCAAATCGTCAATTTTGATGTAGTAAGACAGAGAGAAGAAGATGAAGGGTTTTGTGAGGGGAGCGTTACCTTTAGGGTTTCCTGAGAAAGAGCGGTTTCGTGACAGAGTGAAAGAGGGAGAAAAGTTTAGGAATTTTCGTGGAGGGAGGGGGGAGGGTTTTCGTGAAGGAAGACTGCACTGTTTGGCGGGTTTTGGGGAGTTGAAGGGTTGGGGAGAATATATTAAGGTTTCTTCGAACATAAAAAATAGCATTTTGCTGTGGACGGTAGCGACTTAATTTCTGAATATCTAACGGACGGGAACGCCGCTATCGCGAACGCTATAAATTATACAGCAAAACTGGATCGCTCCTATAGCAGTCACAACATGCTATAACTTATTTTTTAAAATATAAAAAAATTCTGTTGCTTCTCCCATGATTAGAACAGTAGATAGTTCAATTGTGAGAATTCGATTAACCGAACCGAATTACCAAATATCAAATTCGACCAAAAATCGAATAACAAAAATTGAAACAAACCGAACGGAATAAATCTGTTCGATTTTAAGTTTATTTGGTTTAACCAATATTTTAGTTTATTTATATTTTTTTGTCAATATATAGTTAATAAATATACAAAGATATATTTCGTATATAAACTACTAGATTTTCTTATTCAGTTTACCAGGGGAGAGAGGAATTTTATATAAAATTTCTGAAAGGTTAGTTTGATTTGAAGAGTATTCTGCAGACTCCTTGTCATGAATTTTTTTTTTACGGTAACTATTTAATCCCATTACGACGTTGTAACTTATATAGCATCCAAAATGTGTTATAGACTTTTTTTAATTATGTAAAATATATAGAATACGATACTGCTCCTAATCGAACAGGATACCTTACTTTGACATACGGACATAGCAACATAAGCAGCATCCAGAAAAAAACTATACCTTTAACAGCGTTCATAACACGCTATATAAAGTTCTGTTAACAGTAAAATAGCAGGAAGACATAAACGCTATAGATAAACTGCTATTGTATGAACTTTTAATAGCACTTCACAATGAACGCTATGGATGATGATATTATAATAGCATGGAGGCTCGAATGCTATAGATAAACTGCGATTGTACGCTCTTTTAATAGCACAGCGGAATGAACGCTATTGATGATGACATTCTATAGCAGGGAGACTGGAACGTTATAGATAAACTGCTATTGTATGCCCTATTTATTGTAGTTCCTCCAATTCGCGAAGGCATTTCCTCAATCCATGGACGACATGGATATTAAGTGCCCGTGTGCAAAATGTCGGAACATGAAGTTTCAACCAGAATTGGATGTGACGTATCACTTATACACAAAGGGTTTCCTTCCGAATTACTACCAATGGACCGTATACGGAGAGCTTGTACCTTTAGCATTCCAAGTGGAGCCTTATGTGGAGCCTTTTGTGGAGCCATATATGAATGTCCACAACCGAACTGGTGTCGACAACGAGTACGTGAACATGGTCTTCGATGCTGCGGGGCCTAGTTTCGATCCATACAATCGTGACGCAGCTGAGGAGGCACCGAATGCCGATGTCGCAAAGTTCATGGAGTTGCTGGAGAATGCAAAGACTCCTTTATACGCTGGCTGTGAGGACCATTCACCGTTAGAGGTGATCACTCGGCTCTTGAGCATAAAGTCTGACTTTAACATGTCGTAAGAATGCTACAATAGAGTGCTTGAGTTGATTACCGATATTTTGCCGGAGGGTGCCAAGTTACCGAAAGACTTCTACCGCTCTAAGAGGATGGTGAGATCCCTCTGGATGGGATACGACAAGTTCGATTGCTGTCAGAACGGATGCATGCTTTACTACAAAGATCACAAGGATGCAGAAGTATGCAGATTTTGTGGTGCTGATCGCTACAAGCCAACTGCTGCAGGCAAGTCTAGAAGACCGACTGCTTCAAAGCACTATTTGCCGTAGACGCCGCGGTTGCAGAGATTGTTCATGGTGAAAGAGACTGCCGAAAATATGAGTTGGCACAAGCGACAACAGACTGAAGGAGTATTGGATCACCCATCTGATGGAGAAGCGTAGAAGCACTTCGATCGAGCATATCATAATTTCGCTTTTGATGCGCGTAATGTAAGGTTGGGGCTCTACTCTGATGGTTTCACCCCATTTGGTCTTTCAGGCTCCCAATATTTTTGCTGGCCGATAATCCTCACTCCGTACAACCTACCGTCTTGGATGTGCATGAAGACACATTACATGTTCTTAACTATTATCATCCCCGGTCCGAACAACCCGAAGAGGAACATCGACGTGTACTTACAGCCGTTGATAGATGAGCTGAAGCAGCTATGGAAAACAGGGGCGTACACATATGATGCTTCGAAAAAATAGAATTTTCATATGCGGGTAGCACTAATGTGGACAATCAATGACTTTTTGGCTTATGGAATGTTATCTGGAAGGAGCACTCATGGTCGGCTTTCATGTCCGTATTGCATGGACTGCACTAAGGCTTTTCGTTTGAGACCCGGAGGAAAGCCATGCTTCTTTGATTGTCACCGGCAGTTCTTGCCGAAAGACCATCCGTACCGTAGGAACAGAACTGCATTTCGTGCCTAAGCTATGGAGAAGGCCGATCCACCGCAAATGTGGTCCGGAGAGGACACATGGGAGCAAGTAAAAGAAATTCCAAGTGCTATTGAAGATCCTACAACGAGCAGCCGTTGTGAGGGGTTTGGCGAAGATCATAACTGGACCAAAAGGAGTATATTCTGGGATCTGCCATATTGGAGCACAAATCTGATTAGACATAACCTTGACGTCATGCATATCGAGAAGAACGTGTTTGATAACATAATTAATACTGTAATGGATGTCAAGGAAAAGACAAAAGACAATCAGAAGGCTAGAATGGACTTAGCCGAAATATGCAGACACCCTACATTGCACATGATAGACAACAACAAGGGAAAGCTTTTGCGGCCTAAGGCAATCTACTCGCTGGACAAGGAGGACAAAGTAAGACTTTGTAGATGGATCCAGGACTTAAAATTTTCGGACGAATACGTCTCCAATCTAAGAAGATGTGTCGACATAAAGGAGTGTAAACTGACCGAAATGAAGAGCCACGATTGCCACGTATTCATGGAGAGGTTGATTCCTGTTGCATTTCGAGAATTATTACCACCGGTAGTCTGGGATCCATTAACAGATCTTAGCATATTCTTCAGAGGTCTTTGTTTTTGCAAGTTAATTGCTCGTCGATCGTTTAGAGAAGCAAGAGAAGGACATTGTGGTAACACTTTACAAACTTGAGAGAGTTTTTTCTCATGCATTCTTCGACTTAATGGAGCATTTCCTAATTCATCTTATCCATGAGGCTCTTGTTGCTGGACCTGTCGGTTATCGTTGGATGTACCCGTTCGAACGACAGTTGAACCACCTCAAGAGGAAGGTAAAAAATAAGACACGGGTGGAGGGTTCTATTTGTGAAACATATGTCCTTGAGGAGATTTCAAACTTCTGTTCCATGTATTTTCTGTCTCATATTGCTACAAACAGAACAAGGGCTCCTAGAAATGACGACGGCTATGAAGTTGGTATTGAGGCAAAGCTGAAAGTATTTACTGCCTACGAAAAACCATCTGGTAAAATAAAAAAAAGATATCTAAATGACGACGAGGTTAGCGCTGCAATGTTATATGTATTGCTTAACTGCGACGAGGAAGAAGTGGACAAGCTAGAGGGGTAAGTAAAATTATTTTGCGTGCTTCATTGCTTTTGAATATAACTAATATACCTATGCTTCTGTACATTTGTACTTGCAAATAATAATTAAGTTAGCATCGTTTATATGGTATTTAGGTTGATCGTCCGGAGGCAATCCTTGAGAATGAGTATATTAAAACTCTAGCCAAGGGGCCAATTTATCAAGTGAAGACCTGGCCAAGTTACTGCGTAATGGTTTCAGGTTCAAGTCAACAAATGCTCGAATAATAGACGACTTCTTAGATTTGGATTCTACGAAGAATAGCTGTTTGTGCATAAAATCTTCAAACTACAAAGACGTCGACCCAGGCAATGACTTCTTTGGCGTCTTACGGGAGATTGTGGAACTGACATACAATTATGCTATAGAACCTTGTAAGATCGTCTTATTTAGATGTGACTGGTTCGATCCGATCCAAGGTCGAGGTTGGAGAGTTGACAAGCATGGTCTTGTTGACATAAATTATCGTCGTCGATATCAAGCTTATCAGCCGTTTGTTCTAGCAAGCCAGGCTCAGCTAGTTTACTTTACCAGCTATCCAAAACGAGGAGCCAGGAGATCAGATTGGTGGGTAGTCTGTAAGACTAAAGCTCAGAATACCTTCAATGTCGACGAGATAGCTTATCAGGAAAACGAACTACCTCTTATTACAAATATTATCGATGTGGACTCAACGGAAGTTCCTCATAACATGTTTCATCAATTGGAAGAGGTAGAAGTATGAGAAGAGGAAGAGAAAGTTGATAGAAGTGAAGAGAAAGAGGAAGAGGAATCGAAACAAGATAAATTTTCAGAAGAGGATTGAATATGTTTAATTTTCAGATGTAGTATGGTTTATTTTTGTTTTTTCAGATGTAGTATGGTTTACTTTTGTTTTAGCGACGTTAATAAGCGACGTTTTCAGATGTAGTATGGTTTACTTTTATTTTTTTCAGATATAGTATGGTTTACTTAGCGACGTTCCCTGGCTGTAGTATGTTATACTTTTATTTTTTTAAGATGTAGTATGGTATACTTCTGTATTTTTTCAGATATGGCTCGACGTAGATCAATTGGTTCCGGTGCTGGTGGGAGTCGACGAGCCCGACAGTCTCCATCTACCACTCCTACCGACTCCTCATCCCCCCGCACTCCAGTATACACTAGCGGTCTAGTCGCCGGCAGTGTCTCCATACCCGGCTCTAGCAGTTCGAGGATAGGACGTTCTTCTTCTACGCAGCCAGTACCGTCGAGTATTCCAGAGGTCGACCCTACTATTGAGGAGCAGGCCGAGGCCGAGGCCCATATCGAGGTCGAGGGCGATGGCGAGGCCCACGTCGAGGGCGAGGGCGAGGGGTAGGCTGCGGGCAGGGGCAGGGATAGGGGCAGGGCAGGGGCATAGTACAGCTCCCATTTGAGACAGATCCTCCGTGTCGCCTGGAGGGGGATCTGAGGTTGGAGATTTGGGCCTGTACTCGAACCAGGCGGTAAGTAACATTGTTGCATTTAATTTATTTAAATTTATTATAAACTTGTTTAATAAATTTTAATTTTCATTTTACAGGTATTATCCCTCCTCCGTACACCGGTCGCTGGGTCCATTCCTGCGACAGAACTACGGAGGGCCCTGGATCAACTGGAGGGATTTTCCGACCGACAGAAAGGCCTTCTGGTTTGAGCACTTTTCGGCACGTAAAAGTTTATTTCCTTTTAGCATTTAGTATGTTATGTTATAACTTATGTACTTCTATGATTTTTTTTCAGCGGACTTACTTCTTTCCTCTCCACCGCGCCGTTGCTGTCGATGCTATATTTTCCAGCCTCGCTAGCAAGCTCATTAGGGACGCGATCATCGACCAAAAGGATCGCGATCGCCGGAAAGAACCTATTCAGGGTTGGATCTCTACCGCCGACAAGACGGTAATGAAGAGGAGATTCGAGGAGGAAGCCTACAAGGAGAAGTCTGCGAAGTCTAAAAGAGCGCGACAGGCGGAGTCGCAGTGGTGTGGTGGATCAAGGTCCATCATGGATTTCTTCACCCATATGGTATGTATCTCGCCGTATACCCATAATTAATACTTTATAGTAATATATTTTTTCAACTTAACTGACAAATCATATAATAATTTCGTAACAGGTTGAATCGGGAGAAGACCCGAATATGGTGACCTTGTTCCTTGCCATGCACGCGAAGGGGGAGCGTTTCGTAGACGACATGGCCCGGAACACCTACGTAAGTTTTACTTAATGCTAGTTCATTAATATTAATTTTTAGTTACGTAGAAAATTCATATAGATGTTATTTCTAGGCCGAGTTTTAGAAGTTTTACTTAATGCTAGTGCATTAGTATTAATTTTTAGCGACCACGTGAGAATTCATATACATATTATTTCTAGGCCGAGTTTTTGAGGCTTAAGGAGGCCGGGTCGACACGGTCAGAGGAAGCTGGTGCTAGCACTTCCCAGCAGCCCCCGGCCGCCGCAGCTCAGTCAGATGACGAGCTGTGGATGAGGGCCGTTGGTGGCATGCATAAGGGTACGTACTATGGTACGGGCTCCTATGGTGCCTTCATTGCGTCATAGGCCTCTGCGACCGCCACTAATATGCCCGGCCCCGCACATACTAAGGAGTCGCTCCGCCAGCAGCAGAGTGACGTCCTTACGCAGATCGTAGCTCTGCGTGACGAGGTGATGCATAGGATGGGGGCGCCGTATACAGATGATTCTGCGCTCATCTCACGCTTTGAGAGGCTGGAGGAGACTACGGAGGCGCTGCAAAAGATGACCCGCGCTACGCAGGAGGCTACGTAGTGGTTGGTCGAGCAGATACAACATTTACAGAAGATGGCTGTGGAGCGACCGTCTGCTAGTATGCTGGAAGCATCCTCTACATCCGACGGTGCACGGGATGACATGCTCGTCCACATGTTGTCACCGGAGGAGTATCAGACGATCCTGACGTTACGACAGCAGTCATCTGGCGGCGCTCCTCCTCCAGCACCGGGTCCAGCTCCAGCTCCAGGCGATCAGTAGTACTATATTTTTGACTTTATACGTATTTGGAGATATTCAGTTTTTTCGTTGAGGATATTGAGTTTGTACGTATTTGGGGATATTGATTTGGTTTGTTCAGGATATTATATATTGACATTGTTCATTACGGATAGTATTTTTTTCTTTATATTTTTTGTATATTCTGGAATGTATTGTGCGTACCGGTGTTGAGTGTTCCACCGAGGGGGTCGACGAACCCAGGGATTGGATTCTGTATTTTGTATTCTGTATTTTGGCTCAGGCTCCAGCTCCATTTGCATTCTGGAACCTGTTTTTTATATATGTTTTAACTTAGCGACATTTTTAGCGACGTTAGTATTCGTCGCTAATTTTAGCGACGTTAATAAATGTCGCTAAAAGCGTCGCTAAATGCTGACGTGGCAAGACGTGGCACCATAATCTGATGTCAGCTCGTCGTCGCCAAAACGTCGCAACAGTGTCGCTAAACGTCGACCACACGATAACGTCGCCATATACGTCGCTAATTAGCGTCAACGATAAAACGTCGCAAATAACGTCGCTAGTTAGCGACGTTAATAACGTCGCCAAATAACGTCGCCCTCGCGACGTTTTGCGACATTTTCTCGTTTAGCGACACATTTTTTTCCGTCGTTTCCAAAATGTCGCTAAATTCACTTAGCGATATTTTCATCGAGTTTAGCGACGTTTTGTAACGTCGCTAATCGGACAAATTTTTGTAGTGCATGTTACCAATTAACCAACCAACAAAACTACTTGTTACAAATATCGGCACTATCGGTGCGTTCGAATCGGAGTATCACATTTTTTGGTGTCGGAAAACAAACAATTATTACTAAATTATCAGATTTTTGTCACTATCGGTGCCCCTGACCAAGCCTCCCCCACCCCCTACACCACCCCTAACCCTAACCCTAACCCTAATTAACCCTCCCCCCTGCTCTCCTCCCCCAGCCGCCCTCACCCCCACTGCTTCCCTCCCCCCATCCGTCCCCACCCCTCTGCTCCCCTCCCCCAGCCGCCCCCACCCCTCTGCTCCCGTCTTCCAGCCGCCCCCACCCTCCTGCTCCCCTCCCCCAGCCGCCTCCACCCCCTGCTCCCCACCCCCAGCCGCCTCCACCCCCCTGTTCCCCTCTCCCAGCAGCCCTCACTCCCACTGCTCCCATCCCCCAGCCGCCCCCACCCCTCCGCTCCCTTCCCTCCCTACCCGCACATATCCACCCATAACCCGAACCCGAACCCTAACCCTAGCTCCCCTCCCCCAGCCGCCCTCGTCCCCCCGCCCTACCACCCCAGCCACCCCCCACTCACCCCCCCAACCACCCGCATCCCCCCTACCCCTCCCCCCCGAGCCACCCATACCCCCCCACCACCAACAACCAAAACAATCGGAGAGAGAGAGAGGAGGGGAGGGGAAGAGTCACGTACCGGAGAGGGAGGAGAGTCGCCGAAGAGAGTGAGAGTCACCGAAGAGAGCGAGAGCGCCGGAGAGAGTGAGAGCGCCAGAGGGGGGGAGAGAGAGTGAGAGAGTAAAATGGATAGAAATGAATCGTTGGGGGAGAATATAATTAGAATTTAGCGACGCTAATACTACCGTCGCTAAATTAGTCGCTATTAGCAACGTCAGAGCGACGTCTTGCGACGACTAGCTCATGCAATTAATATACGTCGTTGTTACGTCACTTATTTCGTCGCTAGTAGCGACTATTAGCGACGTTTCTATAAAACGTCGCTAATGAACACAATTTAGCGACGTTAATCAAACGTCGCTAAATTTATGTCGCCAATTGAGCAGATTTTAGTAGTGTATATACGTTGCACTCTAAGTCACCTAATAATTCTTGATAACTCATACATGAACCTCGCCTGGATAACCTGGATAGCTGTAGGACTTGTGTCTGTTGGAACATCTCATTGCATCTTGCTAGTAACTAGGCTTGTGATAACCCTAGTTAGTTAAAGTATCAAGCCGTACTCTTTGCTTGGCCGTGAATGTTGGATGAATCCCAATCCTGTCTAGTCTTGTACATGGCTATCTCATGACATGCTTGCTTACGCTTTACTCTTAGCAATAAATGGCTAGAGATCTAGTTCTGTTCAGGCGAAGGGCTACAATCTCGGTCCTTGTTTGGTTTAAGGATTGTAATCTGGCTTCCGGAATAGTTCCTCGTCCTCTCGTCATTTATTGCCCCATTTATATTTCATGTCTTCTTGTTATTTATTCTTGTTTATGTTTTGATATGCTGGTTTTCGTTCTTAAATGAAGCCTCTTTTGTGGCACTTGCTCTTTCTGGGGTCTGACCCAGCTAGTTTTGTATGGCCAGATTTTGGAGCAATACCCGAGGATCTCCCAGCCTTCCAGCCAGATGGTGAACACTAGACGTAACCCTGACAACGAGTGGATTTCATTTTTCTCTCCCACTCTATTATAAATTATTCTCTTGAGGCATTTAGCCACCGAGTAAGTGTTAGCTCATGTTGAATGCTTATATTTCTTGTCTGTCTAAGGGCTGTAACATGATTGACAAATCCTAGGGTTGATCATGTATGACTGAAACTCTTGCTAGTCCTCGCATTTTGTATGACTAGCTTCATGATCATCTGTATATAAAATGTATGGGACGTCGTACTATTGAATATCTGATGGTCTAACATCTTGTAACTATTATTATTTGCTTGAGATTGAGACACTAGGATTGTTCTTGACCATAAGAGACTGATGGCTTGTAGATAAACCCTCATACATCTAGACAGTCGTGACCGTATATTGAGGTGGATTACACTTCTATATACGTAGCTGGCTGTGTCTGCCCCCGCTCTCCAGTATTCTGATTCTGGGGCGTGACAGCATGTAAGCCACCCCGCCATATGAAGTCAGCACAGATACGTTCTATTTTTTGGATGGTAGCTAACGAGAGCTTAATAGATTATAACCAGTATAGTGCCAAGGACGTAATAACCGACCAAACAAGTTCGATGCGGCCGCCAAATGACAAACCATAAGCTTGCCAGCCCTCTACCCGTCTTTGTGTATATTCCACTAAAGACCCGCAATCAATATCTCTGGCATAGTTTATAGACAAAGGAACATCCAGATATTTTACTGGCAATTCACCTTCTCCACTCCTAATATCGCTGTACGTTCCTCTTTGAGAGAGCAATAAGTGTTAAAGAATACCTTACTCTTATCTTTATTTTACTGTAGGCCTGAGACCTGACCAAATTCCTCCATGATATCTCTGACCGCCCGAAGTCCAGCCATCGAGGGCTACAAAAGGACTAGCAAATCATCAGCATTAATAAGGTGAGATATGTGAGGTTGGATCTTACAGTACAAGAGGATAATCTTTTTTTGCCGAAGTGCTATCTCCATCTGGCAAGAGAAGAATTCCATTACAAGAGTAAATAAATATGGGGATAGTGGACCCCCCTGCCTAAGCCCCCTATTACTCCAAATGAAGCCATATTGAATGCCGCGGATAAGGACTAAAAAGGTGGGAGAAATGATGCATTCCCGAACCCTAACAACCCATACCTGATCAAACCCCATGGCCAGCATCAACTGGAAAACAAACTCCCGATTCACCATGTCATACGCCTTGCGGAGGTCAAGTTTGATGCAGGCTTTCATGCTACCCTTTTTGTTGAACTCCCGTACTAACTGGTGGGCCAGTAGACTGTGCTCCGCAATAGATCTACCTTTAATGAATGCTGGCTGATTTCTTGAGACCAGACTCTGTATGATTCCCTCCATCCTTCTGACCATCAAGTGCGTAATTATTTTATACAAATAATTACAGCATGCAATAGTTCTGAAGTCCGCCAGCAAGTAATTATTTTATCAACTTGTGTGTGCACACGCGCGCGCGCGCGCACGTGCACACACACGCAACTTTCCTCTCTCTCTGTATATATATATATATATATATATATAAATATATATTCTCTCTATGAGGAGGGATCAACATCCCCTCAATTTTCTTCCCCTAAGCATCCCATCTTTCACATCCGTTGGATCTTGTTTAAGTTATCTAATCTTAACCATTGAAAAATCAACGGTTAAGATTAGATGACTTAAAACATGATCCAATGGGTGTTATCATGGGGATGCAAAAGTGAGGGGATGTTGATCCCTCATATATATATATATATATATATATATATATATATATATATATATATAATGAGGGATCCGTATCCCCTCACTTTTGTATCCCCCAAGCATCCCCACTTTCATATTCGTTGGATCTTGTTTAAGTTATCTAATCTTAACCATTAATTTTTCAATGGTTAAGATTAGATGACTTAAATAAGATCTAACGGGTGTTATCATGGGGATGCAAAAGTGAGGGGATGCGGATACCTCCTCGTATATATATATATATATATATATATATATATATATATATATATATATATATATATATATATATATATATATATATATATATATATATATATATATATATATATATATATATATCGGGGTATCAATAGAGAGAAATTGCATGTAAAGCACCTCGAGCTACCGTTGTCAGTCAACTATACAAAGGATGTTGAATTCACTACTTTGAATATATTAGGCGCATAGTACAAGGGTGGCAGGTGCAGTGTTTGTTTATTGGAGGCATGACTGAGTTGGTACGTTCTATGCTCATGGCGATCGCTAGTTTCTGGCTTCAGGCGATTATGCTTCCTGTGGCGACAATCAAACATCTTGAACAGTTGTGTGCTGACTTCGTTTGAAGGGGATAGATGAATACGATTGCATGAAGGGACCTCTGTCGACCTCAGACGGAAGGTGGCGTTGGGCTCAGGTCTATACAGACACCTAGGAAGGTGGCAGGGATGAGGATGGTATGGTGGTTTATCCAAGGAGACTCTTTGTGGACTCAATGGGTACAAACTCGGTACTTGCTGGGAGGTAACTTCTGGGGTTACTGTTTTAATAATAATGAATCTGTTACTTTTAAACATATACTTAGATATCGAGGTAAGTTGCAATAGTACGTTACTCGAGTATTAAAGGAGGGACATGAGGCAGACATGTGGCTGGACCCGTGGATCCAAAAAAGGGGGCTTCTACAATGGGTGGGGGTACATGCTGCTTAGGAGGCATTCAGGGATGAATCGGTTGCTACAGTTATTAAGGATGTGCGCTAGTGGGTGGAGGATCATGCCTATGCATGCACGCTTGTATGGGACGGCTATTTTGAAGGTGAAGATTGATCCAACATTGGCGGGAGATGTCTTGGGTGGGACGTCAGCAAACGCGGGGGGTTTGAACATACAGTGGTTTATAACCAAGTAAGATTGGTTCATGGGGCATGGGAACCACCTGAGATGGTATGGATGAAGGATATTCCTACAAAAATGCAACTTTGTTTGTATAGGTTGATGATGGCTAGACTCATGACACGGGATAGACTTGGTCATTTGGTGTGGTTTTGGAGACACAACAGTGTGTCTGCATGCAGGTGAATGAGAGCATGCATGGGTCATCTATTCTTTCTATGCCCTATGTTGTGGTCAGTCTGGCGGTCTTAGGCAGATAAACTAAGGTTATGTAGAGGTCCTAAAGATTGGATGATGGTGTCCCGCGTTATCCGCGCGTCAAAGCAAAAAAAGGTGGCGTATGGTATCGAGAAGCATGTACGCAATTGACAGCTACAGTGTGGCATGTCTGGAGGAAGACGAATAAGAGGCTTTTTGAGGGACATCGCACAAGTATCATTGGGATTATACACAACATAGAGCATGATATTAACATACGTTGTAAGGGGTTACCAATGGAAACCTGATTTAGTGTTTGTTTTGTATTTGAAATAGTGGAAATAAATTACCTTTTTCCAAAATAATAATAATAATAATAATACATATAGCTACCTATATTTATAAATCAAATATTTATTTTATTAATTATTAATTCTATGAAAATAAATTGCATACTTAATTTATCTAGTTCATTCATGTATTCAAACCTATGTAATTATTTATACTTTTTTTTAGGTGTATTATTTATACATGTTGAATTGGATTTACTAACAAATGAATAAAAAATCATTTGTAAATTTTATATTTGAGGTAGGTATTTATATTTGTCAAAAAAATAAATTGTGAATTTTATATTCGGAGTCGGTATTTATACTTGTCAAAAATAATTTATAAATTAATGTTAATTCTAACCTTAAACCAAATTTAATTATATCTAAAAACAAATAAAAAAACCGAAGAAATCCCCAAATACAAACAAGCCAAACCAAATAAATTCGAGACAAGTCCAACCAAACATCCCAACCCCCAACTATATGATTTTCACCAAAATGACTAGGGGTGTGCATCGGTCGGTGATCAACCTATATTTGGTCACAATTGAAGTCGAACCGAAGTTAATCGGTTTGTAAATAATTACAGTCGAACCAAACCAATCAATTGGTCGGTTCGGTTTGAAAATCAACCGACTTGTTCCGTTTGGATCGGTCCAGCTAAGTGATTTTGATTTGACAAAAAATTGCATTCAGATTTGGAAACAAAGTTGCATTCATATTTCGACTTGGTTCGGCTAATCGGTTTTAAAAGCGTTTCACAAAAAGTTGCATTCAGATTTCAGAGTCTTGTCTGGACTCTAAACATATAATATAAAGCCAACAGTAATAACATAAAGCCAGCAACAAATAGCAATAATATAAAGCTAAGTTGGACTATAGCATAGTTAAATGTAACATAAAGCAGACTCCAAAGTCAATAACATAAATCCAAGTTGGACGTTTCTAAGTTGGACTATCGCATTGTTAGGGAGAGAAAGGGAGACTTTGAGAGTTAGATGAGCAAATGAGCAGGCAGCAACCACCTCCAATATATTCCAAAGTCCAAAGAAGTGTAAGCATATCCAAACTGTGAGATCTCTCATTTCTATATAGATTAGGGATAAGTTGGACCGGATATAATGTAAACATAATTTTATACTGTTACTAACTGTGTTCCGTTTAATTCTATTTAAGCGATTTTTGGAATGACCAAACAGTGAATCGAACCAAATCAATCGATTTTTTAAAATTTTCAGTCGAACCAATCCGACCGACCAAGTTGTGTTGTCTAGTTTTTTTTTTTTTTTTTTTTGGATATAACGTTTAACCTTTTTTTTTTTTTTACTATATGTGGGCTCGATGTTACCTATCCATTAATCATCAGTTCTAACCTCAAAATGACTTAACATGAAAAAGTTCAGCTGATCTTAGTTTGCATATTAACTATATAATAATAAAAAAATTATTTAAAATAAGTCTATCTATCTTCTTCTTTTTTTCACTGGTGTCTTTATCTATCTATACTAATTAAAATTTCTCATTAAAATTATAGAAACAGTTGGGTATTATTTATAGAAAAAAAATTCTTTCCTCTTTCTAAATAGTCTTATGTAATTGTTTTTCTTTATCCATTACTTAATAAACTATTTTACAATTATAATCAAAATATATATTAATTTTTTCGCATGCATGCAAATAACTAGTATATTTTATCGTGAAAGTCAATTTATCATGCAAATATTGACAATTTGTCATACCCAAGCATCATGGTATTTGTCTTTAGGGACTCACCGAAGTAGAGGATAGCTTTGTCACTTTTAAATGAAAAAAATACAATAAAATACTTTATTCTAATTATAAACATTACTGTTACTTTACTTTTCGAGCTGATACAATATTAGAGCGTCTCCAACCCTATTGTGAGTTTAGAAAAAAATGGTTACATAGGAATGACAATTTTGTTTTTTTTTCAAAAAGTACTTCTCCAATTCAAATATGAAATAAAATATGGAGTTGACATGACGATGACATGGCAAGAACAATGTGAAGTTGGTTGTCTAGATCTAGACAATGCACTTCACAATGCTTTAGGTCCACATCATCAATTATGAATAAAAATATTTATAAAAACAAGAAAAAGAGTATAAGTTGTCTTGGAAGGTGTAAAAAAAAATACTTTGTATTGTATTCTCAATACTTTGCATTGGAGAAGACTTTTAAAACTCATTGTCTTTTGTGAATATAATCTTGCCACATATACAAGACATTGTCTTGTGTCCCATGCCACATAAGAATCACAACACAAAATAAGACAATAGGGTTGGAGATGCTCTTAGTCTCATCAATTGCTACGCGCTAGTCCAGCAAGTGCTTCATATTTTAGGATCTCATATATATATATATATATATATATATATATATATATATATATATATATATATATATATATATATATATATATATTTTATTTTATTTTATTTTTTTGGATCTCAAAATTGATTGATGTTAGAGATCCAAACCATAAAATATATATATATATATATATATATATATATATATATATATATATATATATATATATATATATATATATATATATATATATATGAAAAAAATAAATAAATAAAATATATATATATATATATATATATATATATATATATATATATATATATATATATATATATTATGGTTTGGATCTCAAAATTGATTGATATTAGAGATCCAAACCATAATATATATATATATATATAAATATATATATATATATATATATATATATATATATATACAGAGCCCTTCTGTTACGGGACGTTAACATACGGGAAAGTACAGGAGAAAAAAGGAAGCCGCTACTTTTCGCACACGAATGTTCATTAAAGGAAACTCTTTTCTTTTCACACACGGATATGTGCTCTCTCCTTTCTTCATTGGAGAAAAACTCTTTTCTTTTACTATGACTAGAATGAATTAATTTGCTAATATTCTTCTGCTAGACCCCTCCTTTTCGTCCCACTTCACATCAGCCGCGTGTGGGTCGACGTCGTTCATCCTCCCCTTGTAATATCGAGCGGCAATGACGTACGAACCTAATCCTCCATATATATATATATATATATTTTATTTATTTATTTTTTTCATATATATATATATATATATATATATATATATATATATATATATATATATATATATATATTATGGTTTGGATCTCAAAATTGATTGATATTAGAGATCCAAACCATAATATATATATATATATATATATATATATATATATATATATATATATATATATATATATATATATATACAGAGCCCTTCTGTTACGGTACGTTAACATACGGGAAAGTACAGGAGAAAAAAGGAAGCCGCTACTTTTCGCACACGAATGTTCATTAAAGGAAACTCTTTTCTTTTCACACACGGATATGTGCTCTCTCCTTTCTTCATTGGAGAAAAACTCTTTTCTTTTACTATGACTAGAATGAATTAATTTGCTAATATTCTTCTGCTAGACCCCTCCTTTTCGTCCCACTTCACATCAGCCGCGTGTGGGTCGACGTCGTTCATCCTCCCCTTGTAATATCGAGCGGCAATGACGTACGAACCTAATCCTCCCCTTGTAAGATCGAGTGGCAATGACGTACGAACCTAGATTGACGACGTTGATCCCTGTGAGTAGCCAGAAACAAATCCAAGCAAGTTGATCCGTGTGAGTGTCCGAAGCCTGACTCGACCATGACGAGTTCACTGCAAATGTGCTCATCAGTGTGTTGTAGCTTCCTGGCACCAACAATATCGGACTCGGTAGTCCTCACCTCATAGAGTTCCCTCTCCTTTCCTTCTACCTTCAACACAACCCATCTCTTATGGTTCCGGCAGGCCGCCACCAACACATGCATGAACCGTGTCAGAGGTCTCCCAGTCGGCCTGTGGTACCTATACAACTGATTACCCGCAACAAACACTACAAGAGAGACTAATGTCATCACTGCAAGAACACCCAAACCGCCCATCCATCTGAACCTTGCTGGTTCCTTTTAAAGAACAAATTCGAACTGCTTTGTTGGCGGGATTTGATCATTCAGATTGCGGGCACAAGGGAGCAAAATTCTATTCAACACCATCGGAACCCCTTGATCATCTAAACCTCTTGATCATTAGCAGTGTCATTCCCTATTATTAATTATCCACAACCTTTGACCATTCATTGGCATAAATCTACTACTAAATATATCTGCAACAAGACTCACAGGAGTACGTTACATGGAATTGTATACTTACAATTGGCTAGAGACGATGACCATGGTCAGATACCAGCCGATTAGCGTCGGCAAGAAATGCACCGACAATTGTGAGGAATGGCGAAGTCCCGACCCAGTCCGTGGTGGTAGGGAAAGCTTCTGGCAGCACCATATTCATCGTCATCAATTACATATTCTCGTTTTAAAGAAGAGGGAACAGACAATGTGAAAAGGAGCGGCTTCCTTTTAAAAAAAGAGCTGCACTATCGTGTGTGAAAAGGAGCCGCTTCCTTTTTCTCCGGTACTTTCTCGTAAGTTACTGTCCCGCAATAGAAGGGCTCTGTATATCAGAGACCTTCTCTTATGGAAGGTTAACATACGGGAAAGTACAGGAGAAAAATGGAAGCCGCTACTTTTCGCACACGAATGTTCATTAAAGGAAACTCGTTTCTTTTCACACACGGATATGTGCTCTCTCCTTTCGTCATTGGAGAAAACTCTTTTCTTTTACTATAACTAGAATGAATTAATTTGCTAATATTCTTCTTCTAGACCCCTCCTTTTCGTCCCACTTCGCATCAGCCGCATGTGGGTCGACATCGTTCATCCTCCCCTTGTAAGATCGAGCGGCAATGACGTACGAACCTAATCCTCCCCCTTGTAAGATCGAGTGGCAATGACGTACGAACCTAGATTGACGACGTTGATCCCTGTGAGTAGCCATAAACAAATCCAAGCAAGTTGATCCGTGTGAGTGTCCGAAGCCTGACTCGACCATGACGAGTTCTCCGCAAATGTACTCATCAGTGTGTTGCAGCTTTCTGGCACCAACAATATCGGACTCGGTAGTCCTCACCTCATAGAGTACCCTCTCCTTTCCTTCAACCTTCAACACAACCCATCTCTTATGGTTCCGGTAGGCCGCCACCAACACCTGCATGAACCGTGTCAGAGGTCTCCCAGTCGGCCTGTGGTACATATACAACTGATTACCCGTAATGAACACTACAAGAGAGACTAATGTCATCACTGCAAGAACACCCAAACCGCCCATCCATCTGAACCTTGCTGGTTCCTTTTAAATATCAAATTCGAACTGCTTTGTTGGCCGGATTTGATCATTCAGATTGCGGGCACAAGGGAGCAAAATTCTCTTCAACACCATCGAAACCTCTTGATCATCTAAACCTCTTGATCATTAGCAGTGTCATTCCCTATTATTAATTATCCACAACCTTTGACCAATCATTAGCATAAATCTACTACTAAATATATCTGCAACAAGACTCACAGGAGTACGTTACACAGAATTGTATACTTACAATTGGCTAGAGACGATGACCATGGTCAGATACCAGACGATTAGCGTCGGCAAGAAATGCACCGACAATTGTGAGGAATGGCGAAGTCCCGACCCAGTCCGTTGTGGCAGGGGAAGCTTCTGGTAGCACCATATTTATCGTCATCAAGTACATATTCTCGTTTTAAAGAACTGGGAACAGACAATGTGAAAAGGAGCGACTTCCTTTTTAAAAAAAGAGTTGCACTATTGTGTGTGAAAAGGAGCCGCTTCCTTTTTCTCCGGTACTTTCCCGTAAGTTACTGTCCCGCAACAGAAGGGCTCTGTATATCAGAGCCCTTCTGTTACGGGACGTTAACATACGGGAATGTACAGGAGAAAAAAGGAAGCCGCTACTTTTCGCACACGAATGTTCATTAAAGGAAACTCTTTTCTTATCACACACGGATATGTGCTCTCTCCTTTCTTCATTGGAGAAAACTCTTTTCTTTTACTATGACTAGAATGAATTAATTTGCTAATATTCTTCTGCTAGACCCCTCCTTTTCGTCCCACTTCACATCAGCCGTATGTGGGTCGACGTCGTTCATCCTCCCCTTGTAAGATCGAGCAGCAATGACGTACGAACCTAATCCTCCCCTTGTAAGGTCGAGTGGCAATGACGTACGAACCTAGATTGACGACGTTGATCCCTGTGAGTAGCCAGAAACAAATCCAAGCAAGTTGATCCGTGTGAGTGTCGGAAGCCTGACTCGACCATGACGAGTTCACTGCAAATGTACTCATCAGTATGTTGCAGCTTCCTGGCACCAACAATATCGGACTCGGAAGTCCTCACCTCATATAGTTCCCTCTCCTTTCCTTCTACCTTCAACACAACCCATCTCTTATGGTTCCGGCAGGCCGCCACCAATACCTGCATGAACCATGTCAGAGGTCTCCCAGTCGGCCTGTGGTACCTATACAACTGATTACCCGCAATGAACACTACAAGAGAGACTAATGTCATCACTGCAAGAACACCCAAATCCCCTATCCATCTGAACCTTGCTGGTTCCTTTTAAAGATCAAATTCGAACTACTTTGTTGGCGGGATTTGATCATTCAGATTGTGGGCACAAGGGAGCAAAATTCTCTTTAACACCATCGGAACCTCTTGATCATCTAAACCTCTTGATCATTAGCAGTGTCATTCCCTATTATTAATTATCCAGAACCTTTGACCATTCATTAGCATAAATCTACTACTAAATATATCTGCAACAAGACTCACAGGAGTTTGTTACATGGAATTGTATACTTACAATTGGCTAGAGACGATGACCATGGTCAGATACCAGCCGATTAGCGTCGGCAAGAAATGCACCGACAATTGTGAGGAATGGTGAAGTCCCGACCCAGTCCGTGGTGGCAGGGGAAGCTTCTGGAAGCACCATATTCATCGTCATCAAGTACATATTCTCGTTTTAAAGAAGAGGGAACAGACAATGTGAAAAGGAGCGGCTTCTTTTTAAAAAAAAAGAGCTGCACTATCGTGTGTGAAAAGGAGCCACTTCCTTTTTCTTTGGTACTTTCCCATAAGTTACTGTCCCGCAACAGAAGGTCTCTGTATATCAGAGCCCTTCTATTACGGGATGTTAACATACGAGAAAGTACAGGAGAAAAAAGGAAGCCGCTACTTTTTGCACACGAATGTTCATTAAAGGAAACTCTTTTCTTTTCACACACGGATATGTGCTCTCTCCTGTCTTCATTAGAGAAAACTCTTTTCTTTTACTATGACTAGAATGAATTAATTTGCTAATATTCTTCTGCTAGGCCCCTCGTTTTCGTCCCACTTCACATCGGCCGCATGTGGGTCGACGTCGTTCATCCTTCCCTTGTAAGATCGAGCGGCAATGACGTACGAACCTAATCCTCCCCTTGTAAGATCGAGTGGCAATGACGTACGAACCTAGATTGACGACGTTGATCCCTGTGAGTAGCCAGAAACAAATCCAAGCAAGTTGATCCGTGTGAGTGTCCGAAGCCTGACTCGACCATGACGAGTTCACTGCAAATGTACTCACTACCAAAATACAGTAAATTAGCGACAGACAATTAGCGACGAAAATTTTCAGTCGGCGCTAGCGACGGCTTCGTGGCCGCTCGTCGACGGATTACCGACCACACGCCTTTACATTTTTTATTTTAATTTTAGCGGGAAAAAGGTCGCACATCCATCGCTAGGGTGTCGGAGATATAGCGACGGAAGGCCAGTCGTCGCTACTCAGTCGATTATTTGGCGGGAATTGTGTCGAGAATTGGTGGGACATTTCTTCGACTACGTAGCGACGGATATTCAGTCGGCAAGTATCAAAAATTACGACTACCGGGCGATGGGCTATAAGCCGTCGCTAGTCCGTCGCTAAATATACGTTCCAGACTTTAAATGAAATGGCGGGGGGAACTTTTCACATTCCCTCCAAATTCACTCTCTCTCCCCTCTCTCTCTCTCTCTCTCCCGTGGCTTCGGTGATCGGCGTCGGTGTCGGCGTCGACGTCGGCGTCGGTGTCGGCGTCGGCGTCGGCGTCCTCTCCTCTCTCTCTCCCGAAGGTAATCCCCTCTCTCTCTCTCGATCTCTCTCTCTCTCTCGCGGTGTCGTATAGGGGCAGCGGGGGCGGCGGGCTTGGGACGGGAGCGTCGGGGGCTGGGCGGCAGGCTTGGGGCTGGGGCGTCGGGGGATGGGCGGCTGGCTTGGGTCGGGGGCTAGGCGATGGGCTTGGGGCGGGGGCGGGGGCGGCGGGGGCTGGGTGGCGGGCTTGGGGCTGGGGCATCGGGGGCTGGGCGGCTGGCTTGGGTCGGGGGCTGGGCGGTGGGCTTGGGGCGGGGGCGTCGGGGGCTGGGCGGCGGGCTTGGGGCTGGGGCGTCGGGGGCTGGGCGGCTGGCTTGGGTCGGGGCTGGGCGGTGGGCTTGGGGCGGGGGCGTAGGGGGCTGGACGGCGGGCTTGGGGCTGGGGGCGTCGGGGGCTGGGCGGACGGCTTGGGACGGGGGCGTCGGGGGCTGGGCGGCGGGCTTGGGGCTGGGGCGTCGGGGGCTGGGCGGGGGCGTCGGGGGCTGGGCGACGGGCGTCGGGGGCTGGGCGGCGGGCTTGGGGCGGGGGCGTCGGGGGCTGGGCGGCAGGCTTGGGGCGGCGACGTCGGGGACTGGGCGGCTGGCTTGGGACGGGGGCGTCGGGGGTATATGCAACCGACGCACAGCCATAAGCACTCTTCATATATATATACAACCGAACTACTGGGCGGCGGGCTTGGGGCGGCGAGCTTTGGTCGGAGGCGGCGGGGGGCTTTGCTTCTCAAATTCATCTGAGTTTATATATTGGCTAAATAATGTGTTATCCATATTGGGTGTTATCCATTAGTTTGGTGGTGTTTGGATTAGTAAATATGAATATGGGGTTTGGATTCATGGTGTATATGTTCACTGTCTCAAGGACAGTGCGAGTTCTATCAGTTGTGTGCTTCTATATAGATGTATATATCTATACATCTAGCTGTGATATACATATGTGTATGTGACAATCTCAGTTAGCGACGGACTAGTGACCGGTTAGCGACGGATATTTTTAGCTCCATTTGCATTAATCTACGGTACGACATGGTGATCAGGACAGTCCCTGCAGCCATTCGACTGGCGAGGCAGAAACTATATAGCCGTAGATAAAGTTGACTGTCCTCCGACCCTCATCCCTCGGCAATGATGATACGACAACCTATCACTATATCTTATATAGTAGTAGATGATGTCTTAGTATTACATTATGTGAGTTCATCTTGATTCTGTTATATCTTTCAGATACTAGATACGATAAGAACATATACTACACGATATGTATACAGAATATAGATTATTCACACTAATGTATGCTAGAATAAATTTTGGGTTGTATTCTAAGCCATCCGTTCTTACACTTAAAACACATAGGAATTAGTAGTGTGAGAGCGCCGGAGAGAGTGAGAGCGCCGGAGAGAGTGAGAGTGCCGGAGGGGGGAGGAGAGAGAGAGAGAGAGAGAGTAAAATGGTACGACATGGTGAAGTAGTACTGTATTTTGGCTCCAGTTCCAGCTCCATTTGCATTAATCTACGGTACGACATGGTGATCAGGACATAGTCCCTGCAGCCATTCGACTGGCGAGGCAGAAACTATATAGCCGTAGATAAAGTTGACTGTCCTCCGACCCTCATCCCTCGGCAATGATGATACGACAATCTATCACTATATATTATATAGTAGTAGATGATGTCTTTGTATTACATTATGTGAGTTCATCTTGATTCTGTTACATTCTTCAGATACTAGATACGATAAGAACATATACTACACCATATGTACAGAACATAGATGATTCACACTAATGTATGCTAGAATGAATCTTGGGTTGTGTTCTGAGCCATCCGTTCTCACACTTGGCAAAAAATCAAATTTTTTATACTGTATCGGTTTTCGAAAATGTACTCAAATTACATGATGGTTCCTTTAGTTAGCTTGCTTATGTTACAATTATATTATTTGTGACTATCAATCTTACCAGAAGCCACCCATCACCCGAGGAGCGGCACGTCATTTGAGGAAAACAGTGAATGTTGAGGTGGCTCCTCCTACAGTTAAGGAGGAAGTGGCACCGGTTGCTAGTGAGACCGGAAGTTCTATTCATCAAGCACTGGTAGCTAGTGAGACCGGGAGTTCTATTCATGCAGCAATTGTAAGGGACGACATCTCTCCTCACGCTAAAAATCTTACTTTTTCGAGGTGGTTGCGTGATCCTATCACTGAACGTTTGTGTGAGCTGCGTGGTTCTCATTAGCTATTAGTACTTATTTGTATTGGACTATTTGTATTGGTTTGTTTTTGTATTAGACTATTTGTATTGGACTACATATATGAATTAGTACTGTGTCAATCTCTGGATTGTATTGGACTATGACATGGTGATCAGGACATAGTCCCTGCAGCCATTCGACTGGCGAGGCAGAAACTATGTATCCGTAGATAAAGTTAACTATCCTCCAACCCTCATCCCTCGGCAATGATGATACGACAACCTATCACTAGAGGATACTCTGAGAGATCCATCTGAGTAGGATGTATACTCTGAGAGATCACATTTACAAGAATGATATTAGTAGTGGGATTGAGTGTTGGAGGAGATATTATCAGAGTATACGTCCTACTCAGATGGGTCTCTCACCGTTACTATTTTTTTTGACAGCAAGGTGGATGTGCTCCATCAACAGATTTTTGCTCCGAGCCAAAACTTTGCCCCGGAGCTCAAGTGGACATCCTTCGTGTAGAGCTCGAGTGAGAGGTTCCTGACAGCATGGTGGTCTCCTTTGTCAAAGTATCTGTGCTCATCCCACATTGGTTGTGGGACGAGCACGGATACTTCAACAAAGGAGACCACCATGCTGTCAGGAACCTCTCACTCGACCTCTACACGACGGATGTCCACTTGAGCTCCGGGGCAAAGTTTTGGCTCGGAATAAGAATCTGTTGACAGAGCACATCCATCATGCTGTCAGAAAAAATTAGTAACGGTGAGAGACCCATCTGAGTAGGACGTATACTCTGATAATATCTCCTCCAACACTCAATTCTACTACTGATATCATTCTTGTAAAGGTGATCTCTCAGAGTATACGTCCTACTCAGATGGATCTCTCAGAGTATCCTCTCCGGTTGGGTTGTGTTCTGAGCCATCCATTCTCACACTTAAAATACATATGAATTAGAACTGTGTTTTGTATTTTCGGCGAACCCAGGGATTTGATTCTGTATTTTATATTTTGGTTTCTGTATTTTGGCTCCAGCTCCATTTGCATTAATCTACGGTACGACATGGTGATCAGGACATAGTCCCTGCAGCCATTCGACTGGCGAGGCAGAAACTATATAGCCGTAGATAAAGTTGACTGTCCTCCGACCCTCATCCCTCGGCAATGATGATACGACAACCTATCACTATATCTTATATAGTAGTAGATGATGTCTTAGTATTACATTATGTGAGTTCATCTTGATTCTGTTGCGTTCTTCAGATACTAGATACGATAAGAACATATACTACACCATATGTACAGAACATAGATGATTCATACTAATGTATGCTAGAATGAATCTTGGGTTGTGTTCTGAGCCATCCGTTCTGATCAAGCATCTTCCTTCTCCTCTCCTCCACCATGGCTCTGAACCCATCTGCTCCTCCCTACTTTCCTTCTTCTTATTTGACTCTCTCAGCCACATATGATATCCAGCTCAAGTGTAGAGTCGGGGGAGAAGAAGTGGGCAGGAAGAGGAGGGGGAAGCAGCACAGCCGGCGGCATGATCCGGAGGAAGTACAGAGTTTTTTTTCAACATCCGTAGGAGAACTATAAGGATATATATTTTTACAACATGTCACCTTGTCAAAGACCCTTCATATGAATATCATGTTACCGCGGTGTCGAAAGACTAACATGTCATAAGTTTGTATGCCGTGTGTTTTGACATAATCCTCACAACTCTTTCCTCCTATGTAGTAATCTTGCATTATTACATAGCAAGAAAGAGTTTGGAGGATTATGTCAAAACACACGGCTTAGAAAATTATGACATGTTAGTCTTCCGATACCACGGTAAAATGGTTGTTACATTAAGGGTCTTTGACAAGGTGATATGTTGTGAAAAGATACATCCTTATAGTTCTCCTACGTATGTTGAAGAAAATCTCTGTACTTTCTCCGGGTCATGCCGCCGGCTGTGCTGTTTCCCCCTCCTCTTCCTGCCCACTTCTCCTCCCCCGACTCTACACTTGAGCTGGATATCATATGTGGCTGAGAGAGTCAAATAAGAAGAAGGGAAGTAGGAAGGAGCAGATGGGTTCAGAGCCATGGTGGAGAAGAGGAGAAGAAAGATGCTTGATCAGAACTTGAGGTGGAAAAGTTGTGACATTGATAGCGTGAGAGAGGGAGAGGGTGAATGGAGGGAGGGAAGTGGCTGCATGCCTTTGGCTCACTCGAACGGTATTTGTCCCTCTACCCTCATCCCTCGGCAATGATGATACGACAACCTATCACTATATCTTATATAGTAGTAGATGATGTCTTAGTATTACATTATGTGAGTTCATCTTGATTCTGTTATATCCTTCAGATACTAGATACGATAAGAACATATACTACACCATATGTACAGAACATAGATGATTCACACTAATGTATGCTAGAATGAATTTTGGGTTGTGTTATGAGCCATTCATTTCCATACTTGGCAATTAAGCCATTCGATTGGCAAGACAGAAACTATGTATCCGTAGATAAAGTTAACTATCCTCCGACCCTCATCCCTCGGCAATGATGATACGACAACCTATCACTATATCTTATATAGTAGTAGATGATGTCTTAGTATTACATTATGTGAGTTCATCTTGATTCTGTTATATCCTTCAGATACTAGATACGATAAGAACATATACTACACCATATGTACAGAACATAGATGATTCACACTAATGTATGCTAGAATAAATTTTGGGTTGTATTCTGAGCCATTCGTTCCCATACTTGGCAATTAAGCATGTGAAATAGAACCGATTATGTTTAGTTTGTCTTACGATACAGATTTTCACATCCAAATTGAAATTGATCGTTACTTCGTTGATCATACATGGATGTACTAGCGGATCAAACTCCTGGACCATAGGTACTTATAAGTATTGACCGTATCGGATTAGTATCGATCTATCATTTTGGTATGGGCCGTATCGGTTGGTATTGGTCTTAGCGAATTGGTATCGTCCTATCCGATATGTATCGGCCGTATAGCTAGGATTCATATTGGCCTTATCGATTTGGTATCGGTCATATCCGATAGGTATCGGCCGTGTTGGATTATTATATACCATTTCGGATTAGTATCGTAGAAGGTTTAGTAACAACTGTACTTGGATTTCTCTCTTTTAGAGCTAGATTACCTTGGATATTTCTCTCTTCTAGCTGTACAGTTGTTTCTAAACCTTCCACGATACTAATCCGAAATGGTCTATACTAATCCAACACGGCCGATACCTATTGGATATGACTGATAATCGATAAGACCAATATGAATCCTAGCTATTCGGCCGATACATGTACATATCGGATATAGGACGATACCAATTTGTTAAGACCAATACCAATATGATACGTCCTATACCAAACCGATAGACCGATACTAATCTGATACACTAGATACTAAGTACATCTGGCCTATACCAGCGGATCCACCAATTACTGCACGATAGGCCCAACGACTCCAGTTACATCCGGTTATTGGTGAGTACATAATTACATAGTAATTCTGTTAGTCTTATGCTACAGATTTTTACTCTCTCATGCTACCAACGTCATAACTTTTCCAGTGCTGCTCCCTCCAATGATGATGAACGCAAAAAACCAATGTCACAACTTTTATAATTTGAGTAAATTTCTTTACCCTATATAAAAATTTCTGTTGTCAGAAAGATGGCTCCTAGGACTCGTCGAGGTGGTGCTGCTAGTCGAGGAAGGGGTCGAGGCAAAAAACCCTTGGAGGTCGACACGGAGGAAGCCCCCGTCGTCAAACAAGAGCCGGTGACTGTTAAGGAGAAGGTGTTACCAAAGGTCGAGGTCAAGGAAGAACCGATGACCATCAGGAAAGAGATTGCTCCTAAGCTTGAAGTTAAGGAGGAGCCACCGTCAGAGAGTAGTAGCATCGGGACCGACCCTCCTGTCCCTACAGAAGACCTCAACCAGATTGAGCCTTCGTATGCAAAGTGGCTGATAGAATGGTATATGCCTCAACGCAACTGTGAGGATTCATCGTCTGACTTGTGGTCTTTGTTGAGGCCAAAGTCGATTTTCCTATGTGTTTTAGAATATTTGTGAAAATTTTGGAATATTTGTGGGAATTTTGGAATATTTGTGGGAATTTTGGAATATTTGTGCTATGATCGAATTATAACGACGGATATTAGGTTACTCTTCAGGATAATTGATGTCTATTTTATATTAATTTGGTTTGGTCTATATGATTCTGGGATAATTGGTGTGCATTAAATTCGTATGTGCATATTTGGTCTATGTGATTCTTGGATAATTGGTGTGCATTATAAATTTGGTCTATGTGATTGTTGGATAATTGGTGTGCATTATATATTGGTTTGGTTTATGCATATTTTTGCGAACAGGGAAAGCTCTATAATTTTTTTTCAAAACATTCTCAGTTAGCGACGGACTAGTGACCGTTGCGCGACGGATATTACCAGTTTCCGACTACTGTTCGACGGCAAATCCGTCGCTAACTGGAGATTTGAAAATGTTTCCAGGTAGCGACGGGTGGGCGACGGAATATCCGTTGGCATAGTTCTGATGGTATATAGTTCGACGGAATAAAGACTAGTTTTCCGTCGCCCTTGTTTTGGAAATACCAAGAAGTTCCAGAACATGGTCGACGGAAAAGTCGTCCTTATTCCGTCACTACACCGTACATTTTTCGACGGAATAGCGACGACACATTCGTCGCCATGGTGCTGGAAATGCCTGCCTCTTCCAGAACCTGGTCGACGGATTTTTCGTCAGCAAACCGTCGCTAATCCGTCCTTTTGTTATCGACGGCGGTCGACGGATTAGCGACGGAACGATACACTCTGATACGCTATTACGACGGTTTACCAACGGAACTTTACGTCGCTATTGTCTAAACAGTTCAGTATTTAATACTTTAGATGGACGACAGTCCGTCGGAAAGTAGTCGCTTATGCTTCGTATTGTGAAGTCAAAATGCCGTCGCACGTCCGTCGTCTGACGACTACGTAGCGACGGACCGTTATTAGCGATGATCTGATTGCCGACGGATTTTTTTGGCCAAAACCCGTCAGTGATCGGTCGCTAATAGAATTTCCCGTCGGACTGGCGACGGATCTGGCCGTCGCTAAATCGACAAATTTTGGTAGTGACTCATCAGTGTGTTGCAGCTTCCTGGCACCAACAATATCGGACTCGGTAGTCCTCACCTCATAGAGTTCCCTCTCATTTCCTTCTACCTTCAACACAACCCATCTCTTATGGTTCCGGCAGGCCACCACCAACACCTGCATTAACCGTGTCAGAGGTCTCCCAGTTGGCCTGCGGTACCTATACAACTGATTACCCGCAACGAACACTACAAGAGAGACTAATGTCATCACTGCAAGAACACCCAAACCGCCCATCCATCTGAACCTTGCTGGTTCCTTTTAAAGATCAAATTCGAACTGCTTTGTTGGCGGGATTTGATCATTCAGATTGCGGGCACAAGGGAGCAAAATTCTCTTCAACACCATCGGAACCTCTTGATCATTAGCAGTGTCATTCCCTATTATTAATTATCCACAACCTTTGACCATTCATTAGCATAAATCTACTACTAAATATATCTGCAACAAGACTCACAGGAGTACGTTACATGGAATTGTATACTTACAATTGGCTAGAGACGATGACCATGGTCAGATACCAGCCGATTAGCGACGGCAAAAAATGCACCGACAATTGTGAGGAATGGCGAAGTCCCGACCCAGTCCGTGGTGGCAGGGGAAGCTTCTGGCAGCACCATATTCATCGTCATCATGTACATATTCTCGTTTTAAAGAAGAGGGAACAGACAATGTGAAAAGGAGCGGCTTCCTCTTTTAAAAAAGAGAGCTGCACTATCGTGTGTGAAAAGGAGCCGCTTCCTTTTTCTTCGGTACTTTCCCGTAAGTTACTGTCCCGCAACAGAAGGGCTCTGTATATCAGAGCCCTTCTGTTACGGGACGTTAACATATGGGAAAATACAGGAGAAAAAAGGAAGCCGCTACTTTTCGCACACGAATGTTCATTAAAGGAAACTCTTTTCTTTTCACACACGGATATGTGCTCTCTCCTTTCTTCATTGGAGAAAACTCTTTTCTTTTACTATGACTAGAATGAATTAATTTGCTAATATTCTTCTGCTAGACCCCTCCTTTTTGTCCCACTTCACATCAGCCGCATGTGGGTCGACGTCGTTCATCCTCCCCTAGTAAGATCGAGCGACAATGACGTACGAACCTAATCCTCCCCTTGTAAGATCGAGTGGCAATGACGTACGAACCTAGATTGACGACGTTGATCCTTGTGAGTAGCCAGAAAAAAATCCAAGCAAGTTGATCCGTGTGAGTGTCTGAAGCCTGACTCGACCATGACGAGTTCACTGCAAATGTACTCATCAATGTGTTGCAGCTTCCTGGCACCAACAATATCGGACTCGGTAGTCCTCACCTCATAGAGTTCCCTCTCCTTTCTTCTACCTTCAACACAACCCATCTCTTATGGTTCCGGCAGGCCACCACCAACACCTGCATGAACCGTGTCAGGGGTCTCCCAGTCGGCCTGTGGCACCTATACAACTGATTACCCGCAATGAACACTACAAGAGGGACTAATGTCATCACTGCAAGAACACCCAAACCGCCCATCCATCTGAACCTTGCTAGTTCCTTTTAAAGATCAAATTCGAACTGCCTTGTTGGCAGAATTTGATCATTCAGATTGCGGGCACAAGGGAGCAAAATTTTCTTCAACACCATCGGAACCTCTTGATCATCTAAACCTCTTGATCATTAACAGTGTCATTCCCTATTATTAATTATCCACAACCTTTAACCATTCATTAGCATAAATCTACTACTAAATATATCTGCAACAAGGCTCACAGGAGTACGTTACATGGAATTATATACTTAGAATTGGCTAGAGACGATGACCATGGTCAGATAGCAGCCGATTAGTGTCGGCAAGAAATGCACCGACAATTATGAGGAATAGCGAAGTCCCGACCCAGTTCGTGGTGGCAGGGGAAGCTTCTGGCAGCACCATATTCATCGTCATCAAGTACATATTCTCGTTTTAAAGAAGAGAGAACAGACAATATGAAAAGGAGCGGCTTCCTTTTAAAAAAAAGAGCTGCACTATCTTGTGTGAAAAGGAGCCGCTTCCTTTTTCTCCGGTACTTTCTCGTAAGTTACTGTCCCGCAACAAAAGGTCTCTGTATATCAGAGCCCTTCTGTTACTGGACGTTAACATAGGGAATGTACAGGAGAAAAAAGGAAGCCGCTACTTTTCGCACACGAATGTTCATTAAAGGAAACTTTTTTCTTTTCACACACGGATATGTGCTCTCTCCTTTCTTCATTGGAGAAAACTCTTTTCTTTTACTATGACTAGAATGAATTAATTTGTTAATATTCTTCTGCTTGACCCCTCCTTTTCGTCCTACTTCACATCAGCCGCATGTGGGTCGACGTCGTTCATCCTCCCCTTGTAAGATCGAGCGGCAATGACGTACGAACCTAATCCTCCCCTTGTAAGATCGAGTGGCAATGACGTACGAACCTAGATTGACGACGTTGATCCCTGTGAGTTGCCAGAAACAAATCCAAGCAAGTTGATCCGTGTGAGTGTCCGAAGCCTGACCCGACCATGACGAGTTCACTGCAAATGTACTCATCAGTGTGTTGCAGCTTCCTAGCACCAACAATATCGGGCTCGGTAGTCCTCACCTCATAGAGTTGCCTCTCCTTTCCTTCTACCTTCAACATAACCCATCTCTTATGGTTCCGGCAGTCCGCCACCAACACCTGCATGAACCGTGTCAAAGGTCTCCCAGTCGGCCTGTGGTACCTATACAACTGTTTACCCGCAACGAACACTACAATAGAGACTAATGTCATCACTGCAAGAACACCCAAACCGCCCATCCATCTGAACCTTGCTGGTTCCTTTTAAAGATCAAATTCGAACTGCTTTGTTGGCGGGATTTGATCATTCAGATTGCGGGCACAAGGGAGCAAAATTCTCTTCAACACCATCGGAACCTCTTGATCATCTAAACCTCTTGATCATTAGCACTGTCATTCCCTATTATTAATTATCCACAACCTTTGACCATTCATTAGCATAAATCTACTACTAAATATATCTGCAACAAGACTCACAGGAGTACGTTACATGGAATTGTATACTTACAATTGGCTAGAGACGATGACCATGGTCAGATACCAGCCGATTAGCGTCGGCAAGAAATGCACCGACAATTGTGAGGAATGGCGAAGTCCTGACCCAGTCCGTGGTGGCAGGGGAAGCTTCTGGCAGCACCATACTCATCGTCATCAAGTACATATTCTCGTTTTAAAGAAGAGGGAACAGACAAGGTGAAAAGGAGCGGCTTCCTTTTAAAAAAAAGAGCTGCACTATCGTGTGTGAAAAGGAGCTGCTTCCTTTTTCTTTGGTACTTTCCCGTAAGTTACTGTCCCGCAACAGAAGCGCTCTGTATATCAGAGCCCTTCTCTTACGGGACGTTAACATACGAGAAAGTACAGAAGAAAAAAGGAAGCCGCTACTTTTCGCACACGAATGTTCATTAAAGGAAACTCTTTTCTTTTCACACACGGATATGTGCTCTCTCTTGTCTTCATTGGAAAAAACTCTTTTCTTTTACTATGACTAGAGTGAATTAATTTGCTAATATTCTTCTGCTAGGCCCCTCCTTTTCGTCCCACTTCACATCGGCCGCATGTGGGTCGACGTCGTTCATCCTCCCCTTGTAAGATCGAGCGGCAATGACGTACGAACCTAATCCTCCCCTTGTAAGATCGAGTGGCAATGACGTATGAACCTAGATTGACGACGTTGATCCCTATGAGTAGCCAGAAACAAATCCAAGCTAGTTGATCCGTGTGAGTGTCCGAAGCCTGACTCGGCCATGACGAGTTCACTGCAAATGTGCTCATCAGTATGTTGTAGCTTCCTGGCACCAACAATATCGGACTCGGTAGTCCTCACCTCATAGAGTTCCCTCTTCTTTCCTTCTACCTTCAACACAACCCTTCTCTTATGGTTCCGGCAGGCCGCCACCAACACATGCATGAACCGTGTCAGAGGTCTCCCAGTCGGCCTGTGGTACCTATACAACTGATTACCCGCAACGAACACTACAAGAGAGACTAATGTCATCACTGCAAGAACACCCAAACCGCCCATCCATCTGAACCTTGCTGGATCCTTTTAAAGATCAAATTCGAACTGCTTTGTTGGCGGGATTTGATCATTCAGATTGCGGGCACAAGGGAGCAAAATTCTATTCAACGCCATCGGAACCCCTTGATCATCTAAACCTCTTGATCATTAGCAGTGTCATTCCCTATTATTAATTATCCACTACCTTTGACCATTCATTAGCATAAATCTACTACTAAATATATCTGCAACAAGACTCACAGGAGTACGTTACATGGAATTGTATACTTAGAATTGGCTAGAGACGATGACCATGGTCAGATACCAGCCGATTAGCGTCGGCAAGAAATGCACCGACAATTGTGAGGAATGGCGAAGTCCCGACCCAGTCCGTGGTGGCAGGGGAAGCTTCTTGCAGCACCATATTCATCGTCATCAAGTACATATTCTCGTTTTAAAGAAAAAGGAACAGACAATGTGAAAAGGAGCGGCTTCCTTTTAAAAAGTGCTGCACTATCGTGTGTGAAAAGGAGCCGCTTCCTTTTTTCTCCGGTACTTTCTCGTAAGTTACTGTTCCGCAATAGAAGGGCTCTGTATATCAGAGCCCTTCTCTTATGGGACGTTAACATACGGGATATACAGAGCCCTTCTCTTATGGGACGTTAACATACGGGAAAGTATAGGAGAAAAAAGGAAGCCGATACTTTTCGCACACGAATGTTCATTAAAGGAAACTCGTTTCTTTTCACACACGGATATGTGCTCTCTCCTTTCGTCATTGGAGAAAACTCTTTTCTTTTACTATAACTAGAATGAATTAATTTGCTAATATTCTTCTTCTAGACCCCTCCTTTTCGTCCCACTTCGCATCAGCCGCATGTGGGTCGACGTCGTTCATCCTCCCCTTGTAAGATCGAGCGGCAATGACGTACGAACCTAATCTTCCCTTTGTAAGATCGAGTGGCAATGACGTACGAACCTAGATTGACGACGTTGATCCCTGTGAGTAGCCAGAAACAAATCCAAGAAAGTTGATCCGTGTGAGTGTCTGGAGCCTGACTCAACCATGACGAGTTCACTGCAAATGTACTCATCAGTGTGTTGCAGCTTCCTGGCACCAACAATATCGGACTCGGTAGTCCTCACCTCATAGAGTTTCCTCTCCTTTCCATCTACCTTCAACACAACCCATCTCTTCTGGTTCCGGCAGGCCGCCACCAACACCTGCATGAACCGTGTCAGAGGTCTCCCAGTCGGCCTGTGGTACCTATACAGCTGATTACCCGCAACGAACACTACAAGAGAGACTAATGTCATCACTGCAAGAACACCCAAACCGCCCATCCATCTGAACCTTGCTGGTTCCTTTTAAAGATCAAATTCGAACTGCTTTGTTGGCGGGATTTGATCATTCAGATTGCGGGCACAACCTTTGATCATCTAAACCTCTTGATCATTAGCAGTGTCATTCCCTATTATTAATTATCCACAACCTTTGACCATTCATTAGCATAAATCTACTACTAAATATTTCTGTAACAAGACTCACAGGAGTACGTTACATGGAATTGTCCCGCAACAGAAGGGCTCTGTGTATATATATATATATATACATATATATATATATATATATATATATATAAGTGAGACACTAAAACTAAATCTCCCTCTCAACTATATATATATTGGACCAGCCCAATGGTCTCCTTAACATCCGGACTCAAATCGAGTCCATTTTGTTCACCCACCAAAACAAGAGTGTTTGTTCACCCTCCATTAAAAGATTGATACGTGTCAAATTCATTCAACATAAACCACTTTGAAAGTAGTTTTGTAAACATTCAAAATAGTTTTGAGTAAAGAATTTGACACGTGTTAATTCTTTTAGTGGAGGATGAACAAATATCCTTGTTTTGGTGGATGAAGACTCAAATCGGCCAACCGATCGACTGGACAACACCAGAATGGGACAATAATGAACCATTGCGAGAAGCTGGGGATTTTTTTTTGTCTTTCTAAAAGACCAAACTGCCGTCAAGTCTCACCATGCTTGGTACTGGACAGTACTCGACTTGCACAAACTCGTATGCATCAGAAATAGCACTCAAAAGAAACAAAACAATGGCACTGGCCCGGACCCGGAAGATGCTTAAATGAGCAATGGCAACCACACGAAGTTTTCACCAAAGTCAGTGCCCACTCCTCAGCCGACTTTCCTTATATTTCACCCATCGCTCCCACCGGTCTCTACTCTACTTCAAGTAAGTATCATTCAACACACAAATATGTTGTTCAATCTTAGCTCAATGGGAGGCGGTCTATCGGACTTCTTCGACGACCCCGAGTTCGCCCGACCCGCTGCCGAGCCCGACAACCTCTTCAGCATGCTGGAGAACCTCGAGGAAGCCAGCAGGGACATCCTCCCTCTGACCCCCTTCGACGAGCCCGTGTTCAGCCCAAAAGCAGCCGGAGTCGGAGACGAAGACGAAGACGGCGAGTCCCTTACGTTGCTGCCTTCACAGAGATCGATCTCCTCGAATAGTAATGCCAGGCCGCTCGACGTCGGGGAGGAAGACGACGTGGCTTCCCCGTCGCCATCGTCGCGGAAGAAGATCAAGCTGATGGCGGAGGACGGGCATCAGAAGATGTCGCACATCGCGGTGGAGCGCAACCGGAGGAAGCAGATGAACGAGCACTTGACGCTGCTCCGGTCTTTGATGCCGTGCTTCTATGTCAAAAGAGTAACTATGCTCCCTTACTCTTTTTTTTTAAAAAAATGCGCCCTAAAAGAAAATAATACATCTCCGTGGCTCGATTTGTTGATCTTTCGCCATCCAGATATAATTTTATGTATCTCTCCGATAACCAAAAGTGTATATCTCGAGTTTGACAAATTAATCATTTCATTCTTGAGCTCAAATGAACAGTAAGACATGCAACATGACACAAATAAGAGAAGTACTCAGTACGTACACTTTCCAATGGAGTCCAAAATCTTTTAGTTTAATATGAAGTCCTCAACTGCAGTTTATGAAATAAAAACTTATATGAACAAAAAATTTCTTATTAATATGTGAAGTTTTTAGTAACCATTGTTTCTTGAACAAGTACAGGGAGATCAAGCATCCATCATTGGAGGAGTTGTGGACTACATCAAGGAGCTGCAACAAGTACTTCACTCACTAGAGGCAAAGAAACAGAGGAAGGTGTACAGCGAGGTGCTCAGCCCTAGGCCCGCAGCCTCTCCGAGCCCCCGGCCGCTGCCGCTGCCGCTGCCGCTAAGCCCTAGGCCCTTGCCAATGAGCCCTAGAATAGGCTTGCCCATAAGCCCTAGAACTCCTCAACCAGGAAGCCCTTACAAGCCTATGATGCAACAGCAGCAACCACCACCACGACCACCACCACCACCTTACGCCTCTCCCGCTGTTGCTGCAGCCACGGCGTCCCATGATTCCAGCCCATCGACGACGCCGACGTCCACGGACAGCGTCGCAGATATATTGGCTGCCGCGGTCCACTTGAAGTCGCCCGTGGCCGACGTGCAGGTGAAGTTCTCGGGCCCGAACGTGGTCCTGAAGACAGTGTCGCATCGCATCCCTGGACAGGCCCTGAAGATCATGGCTGCACTGGAAGACCACTGCCTTGAGATACTCCATGTGAGCGTCAGCACCATTGATGATACCATGGTCAACTCGTTCACCATCAAGGTACTAATAGCTCCCACTGCCTCTTAACTTTACCATATCCGTCTTACTTTATGCAATTTCTGTTTTGGGAATTAGAGATTCTCTTTTGCACACTCTACTACAATTGTACCTGTCATTTGATCTTGATGAGCATTTATTTCATGGTGTTTTCTTTCAAGATCCCCAGAGTTTTAATCTGTGACAAAGCTAGCATTTAGAAGGGACTGAAATTTAAGTATAAATTGTTGCGACATAAGGATACTAGTTTCTCAACCTAGAGTATTAATTTTTTAAGAATTTATTTTATCACTTGATTGTTGCGAACTTCAAATCCGAACAATAGAATAAATCATAACTAATAAAAAATTTAATAAAAAAACTCAAAAGAATTTACTAAATTTTGACAGATTTTCCCCTCTTTTTGCTTCTGAA